>JAJOOE010002971.1:0-87945 GCA_036250405.1 Solanum raphanifolium | reverse complement strand
CATTTCCCACTCAATTTGACCCCCTGAATAAGAATATGAAGTCGAATTTCCGAAATCATGCACGGATTTTGAGATATATGGAAATTACAATTATAGGTGTTTCCGAAGCACATTTTCGGGCATTTTTTTTTTTTGGGTCGTTTCATCGGCGATCCGCCGTTTCCTCCAATCCATCGCTGGTTTGCATTTGCCATTTTTCCTAAAGGTTGCCATCGCGGAGTCGTTCGGCAATTCGCCGATTACCTATTTTCGTAGCCAAGTCGGTTCTTCCGCAGGGTTGGCATGCTGGAACTTTGGGCGAGTTAAAGAGCCACTCAATGGTTTGCCGAGTGGTCTTAGCGATCATTAGGATCGCTTTTCTTCACTTATTTAGCTTGTTTGTTCTTTTTTGCGCGGTAGTGTCCTTGCCTTGCTCCTTAGCCTACATAACTGCAAATCAATGCTTTAATATTAGTTTATAGCATAATTTAGGCATTTGAGGACAATAAAACCATCAAAAATAAAGCCCTAAATGAGTCCAAATCTCGGATTCATCAATACCTCAACTTAAACTTTTGCTTGTCCTCAAGTAAAACTCAAGATCAATCGACTCAACAAGGAAGTCTACAAACAGTGTTGTTTAGGACTCAACATGAATGCACACAAAAGGTTCAAACTACACATACAATGCTCAATTGTGTACTCAAAGATTTAGATTGTGACTCACCATTATCAAGGGTACTCAAGCTCACAAAACTTGCTTCAATTGCAAGTTCAAGCTCAACAAAGGTAGTCAAATGCCCTCACAACAAAGATGATTCCACATTCACACAAAATTCTACAAAAATTTAAAGTCCCGAAATCACTTACAACTCTCACACTAAAAAAAAACGAACACATGCATGACTCCACAAATAGGCTTGCCCTTATTTACTTATCAACATTCGTTTCCACTAACTAAAGATCACAAAGGTCTTTTTCATGGGGCTGAGTATAAAGGTATGGTCATTTAGTCTTAGTGGCTTCTACCTTCGTGAAGTGTAGACTGAAAATCACTTTTTCTCCTTCTCTTTCACATTCAAACATGTTCATAACCCATCCCATTATTCAACTAAACATGAATCATCGGATACCACATTTTTCACTATTCTCACACACTTTATTTCACAATTTTTGCTCTTATTCAATCTTTTTCTTTCCTCTTTTTCTTTTTTATTCTTTTTTACATGGAGGGGTTCCATCTTTTTCAAAACAATCAATCAAAGGGAAAAAATTTCACACTTCTTGACTCTCCTTCTTTTTCACCACTCCCCAACTTAGGCTTTGGCCTAAGTTGGCGATTCAAATAAGTCAATACTGCATGAAGGTTGTAGGTAATGGGATAAAGAGGTCAAAGTTGTTCAAGTTTCTTCGGAGAAAAAGATAGGATCAAAAGGTGCCAAGAAAGGTTCACACATCTCCCAAGGTTTTCCACAAAGAGGTATATTGTCAAATTGGCTCACTCTCCAAAAATTTCTCCAAAGATCATTTCAATTGCTTGCTTCACTCAATCAATCAGACCAATGGGGCAAATTCTAGCTGTTATCAAGCACAATGTTCAAGACAACCTCATCACATAAGGCATTGGTACCATTATCAAACAAGAGTCCATATTTTCTAGCTAGAGTGCAATGTTTATCACAAGAGACTCATTCAACAATCGGCTAGTCACAACGGGATGCTAAAAGTTCACATATTGCCTATGTAATTTAGTTTGCCTCATTGTAGCCGCACATTCATTTTGTTCAATTAAGAGCATTATTCGAGTCATCGATATTGACCACAAATGACACTCAAATTTGCACAAGAACAGCCACAATCACACACAAAAGAGGTGGCAAAAACTTAAAAACTTGGTTCAAAACCATTTTCACATTAAAACAAGGGGCCACAATTTATCACAGCTACAATTCATAAACCAGGATATATATATATTCACAAAAAATCCCATAAGAGGAGGTAGGTATGGAAATACCTCACCCATACCAACAAAAAAAATGCAGTTATCCTCAAAAGAAACTAAAAATGAAAATACTCTGAAAAGTAACAGATAAGAGGCAAAGAGAATCATCTTTCCAGGCTAGGCTTGGGGTGAAGTCTTCATATCCACAACTCTCTTTGTCTAGGCATCAGTTCCCGGTGTCTCAACATCCTTGGATACATTGGATCCCACCATAGAAGTATTCCTAAGTGACGTTTGCCTGGTAGTCTCAAACATTGAACTCTCCAAGTCAATTAGGTCATCGTAGACTGTCTCCTTATGAATACCTAGCTGCTTCTCATCCATCTTAGCCTCTGTTCAGCGGCAGCATTATCAGCTCTAACCTTATCTCTAGTGGTGGCTGGAGACACCTCAGAACAAGCTGGAATAGCTGCACTCGGTGTGTCGGGAATCTCCATGGTCCCAAATAATGAAGTAAAATTAGTGGACTTCAGGTGGTCCACATCCTTCCTCAGCTCAGTAATATCGGCCTTTAAGGCCTTCACATCATCAGTGGATCCATGGCCCTTCTCACACTCCATCTCTCTCATAGTCAGGGCATCCAAAGCTAACTTGTGGTCTTTGATATTAGCACTAAGTGGGACCAAGGCAGAAACTATAACCCTCTTTATCATCCCAGGCATAGCGGCCTTTACCCGAGAGGCTCACACATCAGCAGATTAGGCGAAATGGCCCATCTTGTAGAGCATGTCCTAGGTGATAGGGGTCAGGATGCAGAAGCAGTAGAAAATCTAGGGGAAGGGGATGCAACAAATGTACTGGAAGTCTCATAAGAGGAAGGTGCAGATGTACCTGATGGCCCACTAGCTTGAGTAGGCAAGGTTATCTCTAGAGATATCATTTCAACATCAACCTCCAAGGATGTGTCCACCGGGGCTGCCCTCCTCCGGTCAGCCTCATCCCGCTAGTACTCGGCCTCAATACACCGGATGTTAGTAGAGGAGGTGGGTGTCACCTCCACATCCGTCTTCTCATCTTGAGAAACACAGGCCCGTATGCACAGCTTAGTGATCAACACTAGGAATGGGAGAGAAGTTTGTATCTACTTGGCCCTCATAGCCATCTCCTACTTAATCAATAGCCCCAAATTCAGCGAATAGCGAGAAATGATGGCCGCTAGACAGGGTTCCTTCGGGTGTCTGAGGATGGAATCATTTTGGGACAACATGATAGTGATGTTGATGAACTCGAATCAGTATCCTGGCAGCAACATTTAGGTCTTTCTATTCTATTGATGCACCAGCCTCTATCAACATTGGGGTGGCATCAGATATAAAGGGTGCCAGCCAATCTTTCAGATCCTCCTTTGGACAAAGTTGATTTACTGATACATGAAATTATAAGTGCACCCCAAAACAACATTTATATCAGCACTTTCACACTTCACCTTCCTGCCCCAGACTATCACAGAATCAACTGGTTTGAAGGGACTAGCCTTCTTCTTCCCTTTCGACACCAAGTCTCCGTAAGCTTAATAGAAATCCCATACCGAATTTGGAATGTAAGGGCCCTGGGGTTTAGTGAAAATCTTGAACTTATGGAACTTGAGAGTGTTCCATATCTCTAGATGTATGTCCATTACTCTGTCTGTAGGCAATTTTTCTCCTCTCGAATGGTCCTCAAACCCTCAGCCTTAAGTCGGTTGAGTGACAGGAGAGAAGAACCTGTACTGGTGGCACCAGGAACACAGCCTGTGCCGAAGCTGCAGCTGGAGGAGGATGCGGAATCTTAGGCACCGGGATCCTAGATGGATCATTCATCGCCTCTGAGCAAATCTCTACTCTCGGGGCTATAATAGCTGGTCATCCTCATGCTCAGAGATTGAAGCCTAAGAATCCTGTGAGTCCCCCTCATTGCCTGATGAGATGAGATGTGTCTCGTAGACTACCTCACTGTCGGAGTTGGCCTCCGGTGTCTCAGCCATGGGCGCCTTGCCCTTTCCTTTGCCTTTGCCTCCCTTTGTAAGGAGTTTTGTCGCCTTTTCCCGCAATGCTGCTGCATCCTCATTAATAATTATTCCACATGCCCGCTTTCGAGGTGGCATGTCTCTATTGGTGACTTTGGATCTAGACATTCCTACAAAATGATGAAGAAACACTTAGAAAAACTCAAGGAAACTTTAGGAAATAAACTGTAGGAGGACTCGTCAAACCGGTCGTCGAGTCGCTGAATCACTTTGGCGAGCCAGATCCAGCTCGCCGAAAGTTCTAGCACAAAAAATTTCAAATATTAAAAGCTGGTTGGCAATGTACAGGGCCATTCGGCAGATAGTCAAAACTAATCGGCAAACTAGGAGTAGCTTGCCGAAAGTTACAATGTATTTTAAGAAATTAGGGGCGTAGAAGGGAAATCAATAAGTACTTTCGGCGAGCTTAGGCATATTGCTGAAAGTTACAGAACAAAAAAAAACATTTAGAGATATTAAAGGCATTCTAACGGTACTTAGGGGAATTGTCAAACCCTTCGGTGAGCTCGACCCAGCTCTCCAAATGGCCGTACGTGCCAGTTTTCACCCCGTACTTCAAAATCAAGTCTGCAGCCCACGAAAACAAAATTAAACACCTACACTATGAAATTAAAGCAAGACCCATACTACCCATGACCTCGGGGTACTCAGACTTCCCTCGATTTGGCCAAAATTGGCCAATTGACATCTTTTACCCTTAAGAGTGACGTCAACCGCTCCATCATTGGGAAAAATATGACATTTAGCACAACCCGGGGTTACTCATAATTCATCGCACTAGACCAAACACATTTTTTAACACAACCCAACAATTTCAACTCGATTTTAATCAAGCAAAGACACGGGAATAAAGATTAAAGGTCTATTAATTATGATTTCATTCAAGATAAGGAAAACAAACAATCACAAAATGATTACCCAATGATATTCAATCAACAAAACATCGATTTCATTCAAGTTCAACCACATATAGAGTTTGGGGTTCGGAAAAATGCCTAATGTATTTGAAATGCTAGGCGCAAAGTATTCCAAAGTCCATCCCGGGGAATGATCCTGATAAAATGAGAGTAAAAGTGCAAAAATATTGAAAACTAGTATCGGTGAGAGAGTATGGAAATTGAAAATGTGAGAAAATAAAGGATTTTTGAACTTAAAACCATTTGTCCGTATAAAACATTTCATTTCGCGCGCCAGTTGGCAGCTTAAGTCACTCTCGCCGAACCACTCAGTGATGCGCTGAGTGGTAATTTGGCTGGCCGAATTTTACAGAATTCCCAATAATTTAGGGGTTCAAACGGCGGACAAATTTAGGCTCGCCGACCTCTTCGGCGAATCGCCAACTGAGCTTTTGGCTCGCCGAGTTTTACAGAGTTCCTATCAAGCTGGGTAGTTCCAATGGCGATCTAAGTCGGTCTCGCCGACTTCTTCGGTGAGTCGCAAACTGGACTTTATCCTCGCCTAATTAGCCATTTTCAAACACTTTTCACTTTTCAACCTGCAAAATCAACACCTGTCATTCAAAAGCAATAATTAAAACATCAAAAACATTGGTTGCCTCCCAAGAAGCACCCTATTTAACGTCGTGGCACGATGGAAATATCAATTGAAGTTTCATTTTTGGGGTTGACCGTTGTATCACTAGGCAACCTCTCTCTCTCACTTTTTTTTATCATGGATTCAATTGACTTGAAATTTGACCCATTTGTGTCTCTAGCTGATTAATAGAGACTGAATGAGAAGTCACTGCCTGATTAAGAGTTGAGACGTCCTCCTTCATCTCTTTCAACACTTTGTCTGACCCTTCAACCTTATTGAGAATTCGTGTAAGCATGTCTTCCGTACAGAAGTTCTCCGGGTCAGCTCTTTGCTCTTTAAGATTTTGGCGTTCATGAGGTGGGACATATCTATCCTTGTCACTATCCCTTTCTTCCAAGTAGCATTACGATCACGCCATTCCCTATCACGATCTCTCCATCCATCATCTTTATTCAAACCCAGATTTCCACCCGGCCTTGGATAGTTGGAACGAAATCCTCCTCCTTGGTTTTCAAGGAACTTCACTTCCTCATTGTACATCGCTTCAAATTGTGCTTCTTTAGGGTTTGCTCCACCAACACCAATAACATTTACACTCTTCAACCCATTCAAGTTAGGTCATCATTTTGGCCATGTTTTGGTCTCTCTCTTAATCCTTCTAGATCTGCTCTTTTGTTATCCTAAAAGTGAGAGGAGACACTTGGTCCTCATGAGTGTACCACGCTCTATTTATCTTGGTTATGCCATCAAGGGTTGAGATGCTACTTTATAGGGTTTTTGCATTATAACTCCGGGAATAAGTTGATCAACAACTCATTTGTTCACTGAGTCAAGACTCCTATAGAAGTATTGCAGTAATATGTGGTTTGGCAGTCTGTGAGTCGGACACTAAAGTACTAACTTTTGAAATCTCAGCTACGTCTCATGGATAGGTTCACCGTCTAAGATTTTGCAACCTTGAATACTATCTCTGAGCCTCATCATCTTTCACAGGGGAAATAATCTCACATAGAATGTTGTGGTCAGCTCATCCTAATTGGTGATGGAATTCCTCGGTAACTCAGCTAACCATTTGGTAGCTTTACCCATCAAAGAGAACGGGAACACCCTGAGACGAACTTATTCTTGTGGTTCTTGAATGAGAACGGGCCACAAACATCCACAAAGTTCCGAATATGCTCATGGGGTCTTTGTACACCTACCCTCCATATAATAATTTCATTTGGAGGAGTTGTAGCATTGTGCTCGTAACATGGAAGACAACATTACCCTCAATAGGAGGTAGACGAATTGCACCAACACCACCCACTTGAATTGGATAATTCACATCATTAAGATTCCCAACATCGTCTTGGTGGCCCACTTGGCTACCATTACTCCCATTCACGCTCATCTCCTCCTCTATTAAAAACAAGCAACACAAACACAAACCAAAGTAAGTTGATTCAACTACAACTAAAAAGATCACAATTCAACTTCAATAGTAGAATTCTAAACAATACCACTCCACAGAAGCGGCGCCATTTTGATTAACATCTCAAATACACCTCATCTGATTCTAGGTGTAGACGATCGTTATCTAGTATAAAACCCAACAAAGAGTTATCTTGGACGCTCATCCATATCGCCCATCTAGACGCGGCACCCTGTATCATTATCATGTACCTCCCTTCTTTCCTCCAGGCTATTCATGCATGAAGATCATCATATGTATGCTCGACTTTGGTTGTCGGTGTTATAATAGGTAGAAGTACATTATGGTAGGATCAGTCACACATTTCATTTCAAATCCTATGCACACAAACCAAATATGCTACCCTACTAAGTCAACATTTTTGAAACATTAGAACCATCAAAACATGGATTGAAGGTTTCCATAACTCAGCAACCGTTAAAATAACAACTAACTATTTTCCCTTAAAAATATCAAAATGCCTCATAATCCTCATATATTAAACCAAGGCCTTATCTAGGCCTAAAATTACCTTTGTTTAATCCAACAGAGTCAAGATAAATCCAATAGAGTGTCTGAACTCCAACAATTGACCAAAGTCAAACCTTGGTCGAAATTTACTTAATAACTCAACTCATGGGCTCAAGTCCACATGAAAATAGTAATCCAAGACTCGTAGCTCCAGATATTAAATAAAGTTACATATATCAATTTGAAAGTTTCCAAACTCCTAAACTTTCAAAAATCTCAACTTTTCGATCTCGCTACAAAACTAACCTCATAAATTGATCAAACATGACATGGGAAGCTATCGGGATGGGTAATATGATAAGTTTCTCAAAATTTCCAAAAATGACCTTCAGGGTTATTAAAATATGAAGGCTACAATGTGAATTTGACAAAATTTATTGAAACTACACAAGGTATTTGGAGTACATTTTTAGGATCATGATAAGGAATAACTTTATCTTCTTATGTAGATTACTACATGAAGACAAGCAGTAAAGATGAAACAAACATTTAAAAAAACCAAGTTCAAAGGCACACAAGAGTTAATGAACTTGGTATCCCTTGATGTTATATTCAAAAGTTATAGAGATATATCTAAAAGGGAAGGGGAGTACTCAACCCATGCCATGAAGCTCAAATTGATATTGTGGAATTTTAGGAGGTTAAATGACTTGGGGAATACAGGAGTTGTGCAAGTTTCATTCAAGATTTGAAGACAAACATAAGGTGCTTCCAAGAAACTAAATTATAGGGGAATGTGAAAGATATCATCAATTAAATTTGAGAAGGGAGATGGATTAGAAGTGCATTTATTAAATCTAGTGGAACCAGTGGTAGAATGATTTTAGTTTGGAACTCTAAAGTATGGAATGGGGGAGATCTTACAAGTTGGAGCTTATATAATATCTTGAAATTTCAAGGTCATAAGTTATTTTTAATGTCATATCACTGGTGTTTATGCTACTAATAAAAAATTGGAAAGAAGGTAGATGATGATACTTCCACTTAGTTTAAAGGAGGCAATCATACCAATACCTCTAGAATAGAAATGCTGGTTTCCATGGAATGAAATAATTGATTTAAGTAACATAAAAGAATCTATTTTACAAAGAGTGATTTCAGGTCATGTTTCCATTGCTCTCTTTTGTGGACAATGGGAACAGTCTAAGTCATATTTTAAGTTTAAAATTGGTGGTTAAACTCTAAAGGATTTGTTGATAGAGTTTATAACCAGTGGAATACTTTTGCCTTTTCTGGGATACCATATTACATTATATCATGTCAACTCAAAGCTCTCAAAGGAAACATAAAAGAATGGAGTAGGAAAGAGTAGGAGAATTTGAAACATTAAAAGAATAAATAAATTGCTTTGCTAGATGGTTGAACTACACTCTTGTTTAGAGAATAGAGCACTGACAGAGGAAGAAACTTCTAAGAAATCCAATTTGTTCATAGAATATGAAGGGTGTTTGATGAATGAAGAAGTGGTTTGGAGACAGAGATCAAGGGCTTTATGGCTCAAGAAGGGGGACTGAATCACCATTTTTTTACCAGACTGTTGATGCTCAAAAGAGATATAATCGCATTGACGAAGTTGTAGTGCATCTATAGTTGATCCTAACAGAATCAAAGAGGAAATATTTTTTTTCTACAACAAATTGTACACAAAATATGCAGGATGGAGACCCATTGAAAATATTTGCAACCACCCAACTGCTGAAGAGTGATTAAAAACTAAGACGGAGTGAATTAGGACATGGGTAGTTTAGTAAAACTAGTCTTTTTGTGTTTGTTTAGTAGATTCCTATATTTACTCAAGTTCTATTAGTGTTGTTGATTAAGTGTCATAGTGGGTTACAAGACCTATATTATTGGATTAAATGTTTATCTCATAACCTATATATCATGTGGGCATATATTGTAATTTATGTACTAGTTAATCAGAAATTAAAGAAGTCACAACTTTCCTTCTCTCTTTTATTATTACCAAATTTCTCTCTACTCTTAGTACAACAAATTTGGCATCAGCGCCATGGTAAGTTGAAATATGGTTTGATGTTTGTGTCATTACAAAGAAGAAGTTCGGCAAAAAGGCTCATATTACCATGATGCTAAATAAGATGTTTCCGCTGAATGTTTTTGATATGGAAAATTATTCCCTTGTTGCAAGTGCAAAAGATGACTTGAAATTGTTGCATTTGAGGTACAGTCATCTCAACATAAACGACCTTAAATTACTAGGTGATAAAGGTATGGTTCTTGGACTACCAAAGATTAGTTCTCCTGATTTATGTGAAGGTAGAATTTATGAGAAATAGATAGGGAAAGCATGGAGAACTTTTAAAGGTTTATAACTAATACAAGCTGACTTGTGTGGTCCTATCCTAACTAAGTCCTTAGGTAGGAGTAATTATTTCTTGTTGTTTACCGATGATTATAGATGCATAAGTTGGGTGTATTTTCTAGAAAACAATTCAAAACTCATTGAAAAGTTTCAGATGCTTAAGACTTTGGTAAAGAACCAAAGTGGAGGCAGTATCACTTTTCTTTGAATAGATAGAGGAGAAGAGTTCGTGTCCAACAAATTCAATTTGTTTTGTGAAAAAATGGAACCCATAAGGAGTAAAAACCTCCTTATACTCTGGAGCAAAATGGTGTCGCTGAACGGAAGAATCAGATTGTGGTGGGGATGGCAAAGAGCATGTTACAAGCAAAGAAACTCGCATATCAGTTATATGCAGAAGTTGTGGCTTCATATGTTTAGATGCTGACTATTTCACCAACAAAAGTTGTTATGAATAAAACGCCTTATGAACCTTGGCATTTTAAGAAAACAAATGTATGTCATTTACGAGTTTTTGTGAGTGTTTGTGATGCTTATCTAGATAGAGGAGAAGAGTTCGTGTCCAACAAATTCAATTTATTTTTTGAAAAAATGGAACCATAGGGAGTAAAAACCTCCTTATACTCTATAGCAAAATGGTGTCGCTGAACGGAAGAATCAGATTGTGGTGGGGATGGCAAAGAGCATGTTACAAGCAAAGAAACTCGCATATCAGTTATAGGCAGAAGTTGTGGCTTCATATGTTTAGATGATGAATCTTTCACCAACGAAAGTTGTTATGAATAAAACTCCTTATGAACCTTGGCATTTTAAGAAAACAAATGTATGTCATTTACGGGTTTTTGCGAGTGTTTGTGATGCTTTGATAAGTTCATAAGCTCATCAAAACCGTTATGAAAAATATAAAAATGCATTTTTGTTGGCTATTGTACTCACTCCAAAGCATATAGATTGTATAACCCATTAATGGAAAGATCTTAGTTAGAAGAGATGTAATATTTGATGAAAATGCATTTTGGGATTGGAATAGAAAGATGGTGCGAGAAGATATTCCTATGCCTCTTGGAATCATTGAAGATGAAGGAAAATAGTCAACCTCTTCTAGTACACTTTCAAGTTCTTCAGTGGTGTCACAAAGCTCGCCAATTGCAGCAACTCATAGAGAGTCTTTAGTGAGATTATTCCATTAAGAAGATCAACAAGGCCTAAAATTCCAAAACCCAAGTATGCTAACAACCTTTATGCGTCTTGTCTTTTTGCTCTTATTGTTTTAGATACCATGAATTATGAAGAAGCTACTAAAATCAACAATGGAAGAAAGAAATGGTGGAACAAATGGAATCCATCGAAAAGAATGGAACATAATATATGATTAAGTTACCAAACGGAAAAATGCAATTGTCTTGAAGTGGGTGTTTAAAACAATGTTTGAAGCTAATGGTAGCCTACAAAACCACAAAGCCTGTCTTGTGGAAATAGGGTATGCACAACAATATGGTATGGAATTTGAAGAAAAATTTTCTCCGATAGCTCGATTTGAGACAATGAAGTTGGTTCTATCATTGGATGCACAGTTGCAATGAGCAGTTTAGCAATTTGATGTGAAGTTGGAATTCCTTAATGGGCACTTAAACGAAGAAGTCTATGTCACACAACCTGAAGGTTTCACAAAGGAAGGCAATGAAACAAAGATGTACAAGCTGACGAACGCATTATATTGCTTGAAGTTTGCCCCTTGAGCGTGGTATAGCAAGATTGATGGATACTTCCAAAAAATGGAAACATGAAAAGTGAGAATGAACCCACCTTATATGTGAAGAAATAAGGTAATGATTTCATTATTGTATGCGTTTATGTTGATGATATCATTTACCGTAGTTCTTCACATTTTCTTTTGGACGAATTCAATTCTCAGATGATGAATGAGTTTGAGATGTCATATATGGGTTTATTACATTAATTTCTTGGCCTTCAAGTCCATCAAACTAAAGAGGGAATATTTCTTTCATAAATGAACTATGATATAGACCTAATCTATAAATTTGACATGCTTAATTGCAACGCTACACCAATGAATATCAGTAAGAAATTGCAGCAGCTAAATGAAAAAGAGTTGACAGATGCAAGGAGGTTCAGAAGATTGGTTACAGGTCTAATATATTTCACGCATACTAGAACGATATTGCATATCATGTTGGTGTTATTTCCAAGTTTATGCAACAACCTTCAAAGGTACATTATGGAGCAGCAAAAAGAGTCTTGTGGTACCTTGCTGGAACTTTGGAGTTTGGTATTCGGTACTCCAATACTGATAATTTCAAAATGTGCGGGTACACAGATGGTGATTAGGCAAGTTCATTGAACGATAGATGAGTATTTTGGCGAATGTTTTCACTTTAGCTTCAGGTGTGGTGACTTGGAGTTCAAATAAACACGCTACAACATCATTGTAAACTTCAAAAGCTTAGTATATTGTAGTCACTTCAGGCACCTTGTCAATCCATCTGGGTAAGGAGAGTCGTAGTAGATCTTCAACCAGAGCAGAGAGGAGCAACATAGATATTTTTCAACAAAAAAGTAACTATCTCCATGACAAAAAACCCAACGTTCCATAGCATAACAAAGCATATTGATATTCATTATCATTTTATCTGTGATTTGGTAGTAAAGGAGAAAATATTGTTGGAATATTGCAACACACAAGAGAAGTTTGCTAATGTATTGACAAAGGATTTATCAAAGGAGAAATTATGCTATTTCAAAGGATTGTTTGGTGTCTATAGTTTTCAATCAAGAGGGAAACTTGAAGAGTGTATCAAAACAAAGACTGAGTGCATTGGGACATGAGTAGTTTAGTAGAAGTAGTATGTTGGTCTTTGTTAAGTAGTTTCCTATATTTACTCAAGTTTTATTTTATATGCCATAGTGGGTTACAAGACCTATAGTATATGATTATTTTCTTATCTCTTTGCCTATATATCATGTGGGCATATTTTGTTATTAATGTAACTTCAAGTCAATCAGAAATTAAAGAAGTCGCAACTTTCCTTCTCTCTTTTTAATATTTCTTGATTTCTCTGTACTCTCAGTCCAACACCAACAATTATAAATGTTGGAAAAGAGGAATTACAAGCGAATTTTGAAGAATAAGAGATTTTTGAATGTTTGATGAAATGTGCTATAGATAAATACCCTGACCCCGATAGTTATACAATAGGGTTCTACTTAAAATGTTGGATGTCATTACTCAAGGTATACCCTAGACGTGACATGGCATATAGAACCTCGAAATACCATACATAAGCACTTGACATACATACAACACAATAGAATATACAATAAGAGAGTTAAGTATGGCGTCTCATATCCGGAAAGAGAGTTTGAACATAGATGCGAAATTATAACTATCTCTTGACAAGACATTCTATAACATCATAAGAGTGGTTAGGATGTAACCCATTCACCATTTAGAAAGTCTGAAACTAAAGGCATAAAACTGAAAGAATTAAAAACATCAGTGGTCTTGTCCTCAGAGCATATGGACTCACCAATCAAAAAGTTTATAGGGCTATCCAAGCTAGCAACGAGCGGAAGGATAAACGGCGGACCATATATTATGAAATAATATAGGCACAAGTATACATTAGTATATGAAATGTATTGAGTATGGGGAAACACTCATAAGCGTAGGCATGATATCATAATAGTCTTAAAACATTAAATGCATGACCAAGTAGGATATTTAAAAGCTTAGAAAAGCAAGATCATATGAAAACGTGATACAAGACCAGTGTGTTAGTACAAGGACATAACAGAAAGACTTAAGGAAAATCATAGTTCTTATGTAAGATATTGGTTTAACCAATAATAGACCATATGAGCTATAACATGAAATTATGATGTAACTCCCACACCAAGAGGGAGAGTGTACTTTCGAAGGTAGAACTCCGTATCATATCATAAAGGCTCTGATCAACTAGCTATCTCATTTAAGACAACCTATGGGGTACGAAGTTTAGGACTAGATATTTCTACTAGAGATTACCCTAATTGAGCCTCCACCTCAAAGTCCTCTTGGTGCTAAGTTAGATCCTAGAAGTTGATAAGTGGTAGATTTGCACTCATTTGAGGTTGATTTAGCTCTCAATTATTAGTGTCCTCAATGCCTCATTTGTCCCTTTATAATTATATTTTGATGATTTGTAGATATGAAAGCAACTGCACGAGGCAAGGATGAATATTTGAAAGAATGGCCAAAAGTGTGAAAAGAAGTACAAAATGTACATTGATGATTGCCAAGCAAGAAAGGCGGATGACCTACTGAACATGACCTCTCCAACGTGACAATGGACATCACTTGTATTTATTGAGACAGGTCGGTGAACACTAAAAGAAAAGGGCCACTCACCGAATAAGAAAGGCAACCTTGCTAACCATCGTTGAAAGTGATAGCGCAAGGAGGAAATAAAAGGCTCAAAAAGCGAACCTAGGTGGTACTCGGTGATACGCCAAATGTGAAAGTCAGACTCAAACAAGCCCACCAACTGAGTTGAAACACCTGAATCCTAAAGCAAGACAAGGCGAGCTAAAACACTATTGGCAATTCACCAAATGAGCTCGGTGAGCCCAGCTAATGCCACCCAAAGTGTAACACCTCAGATTTGAGAAAGTGAAAAATATCTATTTTTAGGAAGATTTAGTGCCATCTGAAGGAGACAAACCACGAATGTGAATTGAGCCACAGACCGTAGGTGTGGTCCGTGGATTAGCCACCCAAATGAGCTCAGAGGACCACAAACCATGGCCTGGACCAATGAACCGTCTTTGGGTCCATGGCCTGTGGGTCGAGCTCTATGGATCATGGCCTCAAATCCACTTTCAGACACCGAACGATGGACCAGAAGGATGTACCATCGGTCAAACCATGGTCCGTTGGTCAAGGCGTCGTTTGATGTCGGTAGTTACCTCATTAGGGGCAGTTGGATCTTTTCCTAATTAGTCTACCCTAATACTATGTTGTTTTACCCTTCACCAAAACCCCTATATAAGTGTTTTAACTCAAAAAATTTCACATTGAAAATAATTCTCTAAAGTTTACAAAAGAAGAACAATCCTTCCTCTCAAATATTTCTCTCACTATAAAACTTAAAGAAGAAGGGTCCAAGCTAGGGTTTGCAAGTCAATTCTCCAATTCCTCCACTAAAGTTAAGCAATTGGCATTGAGGTATGATAGTTTTCATCCATGGATTACTTCCATTCATGGAGTTCCCAAATTCCCCTATTTTTAAAGTTAGAATTTCCCAATTGAGTTAGGGTGTTCTTCTATATTATGGGTTCTCTTGATTATTGATTTGATTGATGCAATTATGATCTCTTATGCATAAATTGATGAAATTCTATGGTTTTATGATTACTTCGTCATACCCCCCTGCAATTTCCATGTTTTCCAAATTATGATGATATGATATGGGTTTTGGATTATGAATGAAGAGTTTATGAAATTACGCACGTTCTTATGAAATTTATGTAAATGTTTTAAGGATTCTTTGAGAGTGAAGCAACAATGATGATGTAGTTGTTGTGTTGTTGAAGGGATTTCTCAAATACACATGAAAGCATGATTGCGAAAGGTTTTCTCACATCGTAATGGTTCTAAGGTTGAAAGGTCTTCTCACCTATATGAATCAAAGATTAAGAGCTATCCGAATGAAACCTAGCTTGGATTGGTTATTGAATGATACCTTTCCAAGGATGACTTATGACCTAGCTTGGATTTGCGAGATGACGTGCCTTTCAATGGAAAATAAGAACAAGTAAGAAAAATAATTATTCCATGGGATTTATGCTTAGCAACGAGAGGATATTAAGATGGAAACTCTTATGTTAGTAGGGTTCGGGTTTCTAGAAGAAATATTCTTATTTGTTACCTATGTGCCCCATAGGATGATTGTCTAGATAGACATTAGTAAGTGGATCCACCTAAGCTAAAAGTTCATGGTCATTACCTTGGCAATTAGGATAACCCTTTTCAGTGTGGGAGACACCGGGGGATCATGTTATAGCTCACATGGTCTCTAAGTCGGTTAAGGCTACTTCCCACAATAATAATGAACTAAGGTCAGTTCAATAATTATCTCACATGTGTTCAAAGGTTTTAAAGAAGTTAGCTTGCATTGACCATGTTTTATGACTCATGTTTTCTAACCCTTTGTATCATGTTTTAGCTTGGTCATTGCATATTATGAAAATGTCCTATTTTAGCATGATTTAAATGTTTATATGCATGACTATCATACTTGTACATATTTTTTACTAACGCATACTCTTGCTAACATTTCTCCAAATGTAGGGTCCTCGGTTTCGTGGTTAGAGGTTGACTTGAGATATTTCCGAGCTTTTGTGAGTCCTCATGCTTTGAGGACGGATCTTCATTATTTTCAGACTTCTTTCTTATTTTCAATTTTGGACATGATGTATGGGCTAGGCCCAATTTCATTCTACTATACTAGATGGCCAATGAGACAAAGTGTTTAGACTTCCGCTTTACTTTTATAAAAATATTGAGACTTAAAATGTATTTCTTTGTCTCTTTTTTCTATATCTTATGTTATGAATGCTAAGTAGCTTGTATAGGGCCTCTCGTTGTCCTATACGCCATGTTACATCTATGGTGTACCCCTGGATCGTGACAAACATGGTAATCAGAGCACAAGGTTTAGAATGGACCTAGGATGTCTCATAAGCCACATCGAGTAGAGTCTTATTCATGAGTGTGAAGTGTATCAGATTTATGAATGAGAGGCTACGAGATTATTAGGAAAATCCACTTCTTTCATTACTCTAAAGTCGTGTGATAGAGTTTAATTCTATAAGGTCTCTCTCCTAATCCTTATTTGATGACTTACATGATATGGCTACTCAAAGAGCTTATACTAGAAGGAATGTGAGGGAGAATGTGTAACAAGAAGCTCCTCCCTAAGCTCCTTAATTTCCAGTCGACCCTTTGATCGAGCAAGTGACTAATGCGGAATTTGTGGCTGCTTTTCAGGTATTGGCTCAAGACATGATGGCCCAAGCCAATAGGAAGGTTGTGGTTCCTTTCAACCCAACTATGAGTGCGGCGGCATCTAGAGTGAGGGACTTCGCTAGGATGAATCCTCCGGAGTTTCATGGTTCTAAGGTTGAGGAAGATCCTCAAGAGTTTACTGATGAGGTTAACAAGGTGTTGATGATCATGGGAGTGACTAAGGTGGAAAATGCGGAGTTGGTTGCTTATCATCTTAAGGGTGTTGCACAAATTTGGTTCAACCAATGGAAATAAGGGAGACCGGAAGATGCGGGTCCTCTTGATTGGGAAAATTTTAAGGTTGCTTTTTTCCCTTATAGGTTTTATCCCCTTGAAATGAGGGAGGCAAATGTGATTGAGTTCATCAACCTTCATGAAGGAAGTATGAGTGTGAGGGAATATGCTTTGAAGTTCACAAAATTATCTAAATATGCCCCGACAATGGTAGCCAATCCTAGGGCAAAGATGAGTAAGTTTGTTTCGGGTGTGTCCAAAATGGTTGTTAAGGAGTGTCATACCGCCATACTTGTTTATAACATAGACATTTCTTGTCTCATGGTTCATGCTCAACAGATCAAAGAGGAGAAACATAAGGAAAGGTCTAGGGAGGCAAAGAGGGCTAAAACTGGTGATGGTAATTTATCTCATGCAAGGTTCGATAGACATAGTCGTCCTATATTTTGACAAAGGTTTTCCGGTCAAGGTTCCTCTAATGCTCCTCTTAGGTTCAATAAAGAGAGGGTGTCTAACCCTAAGTCTCAAGGAGGGAATGATAGTGCGTGTTCAATGCCTATGTCTACTTTTGCTAGGTGTGGAAAGAAGCACAAGTGTAAGTGCCTAGCTGGCACGGACGGTTGCTTCAGTTGTGGTAAAAGTGGTAATAAGATGAGGGACTCCCCAATGCTTACAGATAAAGGAAGAGAGGGAAAAGAAGCTCATCTTAGTGGTTCGAGTTCTAAGCTCCCAAGCAAAACCGATTTTATGCACTTCAGACTCGTGGTGAACAAGAGGGTTCTCCCGATATGGTTACCGATATGTTAAAAGTCTTCCAACTTGAGGTTTATGCTTTACTTGATCCCGGTGCTATAATATCTTTTGTGACGCCATATGTGGCTATGAGGTTTGATGTTCTTCTGTGTGTGTTGTTAGAACCTTTTTTTTGTCTCTACCCCTGTTGGTGATTCTATTGTGGCTAAGAGGGTCTATAGGAAGTGTCCCATTTCCTTGTCCCATAGAGTTACTCTTATTGATTTGGTAGAGCTTGATATGCGACATTTTGATGTTATCCTTGGTATGGATTGGCTGCACTCATGTCATGCTTTTATCAATTTTAGAACTCGTGTAGTTAAGTTTCACTTTCTGAATGAGCCTGTCTTAGAATGGGAAGGGGAAATTCTATGCCTAAGGGTCAATTTGTCTCTTGTCTTAAAGCTAGAAAGATGATTTATAAGGGTTGCATGCACCATCTAGTTAGTGTGAGGGATGTAGATTCTAAAACCCCTACTCTTGAGTCAGTCCCTGTTGTTAATGTGTTTCCGGAAGTGTTCCCAGATTATTTACCCAGTATTCCTCCCAAAAAGGAAATAGACTTCGGTATTGACCTTCTCCCAGATACGCATCCTATTTCTATTCCTCCTAACCGTATGGCTCTGGTAGAACTAAAGGAGTTTAAAGAACATTTGAAAGGCTTGTTAGATAAGGGTTTCATCCAACCAAGTATCTCTCTAGGGGTGCTCCAATTTTGTTTATTAGAAAGAAAGATGGTTCTCTTCGTATGGGTATTGACTATCGTCAGTTGAACAAGGTGACTATTAAGAATAAGTATCCTCTTCCAAGGATAGATGGTTTGCTTGACCAACTTCAAGGAGCGAGTTACTTCACTAAGATTTACCTCTGATCGGGTTATCACCAATTGAGGGTGAAGAAAGATGACATTCTGAAAACAACTTTCCGAACTCAATATGGCCATTATGAGTTTTTTGTGATGTCGTTTGGCTTGACTAAGGCTCCGGTGGCATTTATGGATTTGATGAATAGGGTGTTTAGGCAATATCTTGACATGTTTGTGATTGTGTTCATTTATGATATATTGATCTATTCGAGAAGTGAGGATGATCATATTGACCATTTGAGGATTGTATTGCAAATTCTCAAGGACCAATAACTCTTTGCTAAGTTTAGAAAGTGTGAGTTTTGGTTGAGGTTGGTAGCTTTCCTTGGCCATATTATTTCAAGTAAGGGTATTGAGGTAGATCCTAAGAAGACCGATGCGGTCAAGAGTTGGCCTAGACCTCTATCCCCTTCGGATATTAGAAGTTTCTTAGGTTTAGTTGTTTACTACAAAAGATTTGTTGAGGGGTTTTATTTTATTGCCTCTCCACTAAAATCCTTGACTCAAAAGAAGGGTAAGTTCATATGTTCTGAAGCATGTGAAAAGAATTTTCAAGAGTGGAAGGATAGACTTACTTACGCTCCAGTGTTGACTTTACTAGAAGGGACTGATGGTTTTGTTGTCTATTCTGATGCCTTGAGAGTGGGGTTAGGATGTGTACTTATGAAAAATGGGAAAGTGATTCCCTATGCCTCAAGGCAACTTAAAGTTCATGAGAAGAATTATCCTACCCATGACCTTTAACAAGCGACGATTGTCTTTGACTTAAAGATTTGGAGGAACTATTTGTATGGTGTTCATATAGATGTTTTTACCGACCATAAGAGTTAACAATATGTGTTTAATCAGAAGGATTTAAATCTTCTTCAAAGAAGGTGGCTTGAGTTATTGAAAAATTATGATATGAGTGTTCTTTATCACCCCCAATAAAGCGAATGTGGTGGCAGATGATCTTAGTCGATTATCTATGGGTAGTGTTGCTCATATTGAAGAAGATAAGAACGAGTTGGTTCGAGATGTTCTTTGATTGGCCCAATTGGGTGTTCAGTTAGTGGTCTCCACCAAGGGTGGTGTTATGGTCCGCAATGGTTCCGAATCATCTTTTGTGGCAGATGTGAAAGCCAAGCAATGTCTTCATCTAATTTTGGTTGACTTGAAAGAAGCGATGCTTAAGAAGTCCGTAGAGGCTTTCTCCCAAGGGGGAGATGGTGTACATAGATATCAAGGTCATTTGTGTGTACCTAATTTTGATGACTTGAAGGAACAGATCTTGTCAGAAGCTCGTCATTCTCAATATTCTATTTAGCTGGGAGCCACCAAAATGTACAATGACTTGCGGGAGATCTATTGGTGGAATGGGATGAAGAAATATATTGTGGAATTTGTGGCTAAATGTCCTAATTGTCAATAAGTGAAAGTTGAGCATTACAAACGGGGAGGTTTATCCTAAAACATTAGCATTCCTACATGGAAATGAGAAGATTTGAATATGGACTTTATTGTAGGTTTGCCTCGCACTCGGCTCCAACATGACTCGATTTGGGTTATAGTAGATTGAATGACGAAATCGGCTCATTTCATTCTCGTTGAGGTTTCTTATTGTGGAAGATTATGCTAAGTTGTATTTGAGGGAAATCTTAAGGTTGCACAGAGTGCCTTTGTCCATTATCTCCGATCGTGGTACCAAATTCACTTCTCAATTTTGGAGATCTTTTCAAAATATACCTGGTACTCATGTTAAGCTTAGTACGGTCTTTTATCCACAAACTGATGGACAAGCGAAGAAAACTATTAAAATTTTGGAAGATATGTTGAGAGCTTGTATGATTGATTTCAAGGATAATTGGGATGATCACTTTCCTTTGTTGAGTTTGCTTATAACAATAGTTATCACTCGAGTATTGGTATGGCTCAATTTGAGGCATTGTATGGTTGGAGGTGTAGATATCCTATAGGTTGGTTTGAGGTGGATAAAGTTGCCCTAATAGGCCCGAGTTGGTACATGAGGCCATGGAAAAAGTTTGGCTTATTAGAGAAAGGTTGAAAATGGCTCAAAGTCAACAAAATTCATATGCCGATGTAAGAAGAATAGATCTTGAGTTTGATGTTCATGATTGGGTTTACTTGAAAATTTCACCCATGAAAGGTGCAATAAAGTTTGGTAAGAAAGGGAAGCTTAGTCCCTAATATGTAGGCCCATATCAAATTTTGAGGTGTGTTGGTAAGGTTGCTTATGAACTTGAATTGCCTAATAAATTGGCATTGGTGCATCCATTTTCGATGTCTCTATGTTGAAGAAACGTGTTGGTGATCCGACATCTATAGTTCCCTTAGAAGGTTTGGGGGTTAAGAAAAATCTTTCCTATGAAGAAGTTTCGGTTGAGATTTTAGACCGACAAGTCAAGAAGTTGAGGAATAAATAAGTTGCTTCTGTGAAAGTGTTGTCGAGGAATCAGTTATTTGAGGGTGCTACTTGGGAGTCCGAGGCCGATATGATGTTCTGCTATCCTCATCTCTTTCCTTCTACCCCTACTCTAGCTTGAGGTAATGAGTTCCTCATGGTTTTCTTTGTTTTGGGGTCATGTGCCTTAGACATTTCCGTGATTTCCTCATTTACGCATGCTTCTAAAAAAGTTTAAGTGTTAAGAAAATGAGTCAATATGATTGACTTCTACATATTTATGTCCATTTGAGTATGAGTTGCATATAGACTTCATGATATAATGATTGAGCATGGTTTTAAGCTTGGAGATGGTGTTTCCTCCTCGGATTTGTGTAATCTTGTAATTGCATGCATGATGGGCTACTAGGTCTATTTCCTATTTTCTTTATGATGTCTTAAGTATGTTTTAGCTAGGAGTCATATTTCCTCCTCTGTTATATGCATTTTGATGAAGTTGCATTGTTGATTGGGTTCTTAGTTTCTCTCCTACTCTTTTCATACTAGCTTGAATCTCATTTGAGGATGAACGATCCCAAGGGGGGAATAATGTAACACCTTAGATTCGAGAAAGGGCAAAGTCTCAGTTTTTAGGAAGATTTGGTGCCATCCGACAAAGACCAACCACGGCCATGAACTGATCCACAGACTGTAGGTCTGGTCCGTAGATTTGCCACCCAAATGAGCTTAGAGGACCACTAACCATTGCCTAGACCAACGTAATGTCGTTGGGTCCACGGTCTGTGAGTCAAGGCCCGTGGATCATTGCCTCAAATCCACTTTCTAATGTCAGACGCGGACCAGCAGGACAGACTATCGATCAAACCGCGGTCCGTTGGTCAAGGCATCGTTTGAGGTCAGCATTTGCCTCCCTAGGGGCTGTTGGGTAATTTCCTAATTAGTCTAGCCTAATACTATGTCGTTTTACCATTCACCAAAGCCACTATATAAATGTTTTAACACTAAAATTTACCTATTGAAAATTATTCTCTCAAATTTACAAAAGAAGAACAAGTATTCATCTCAAATATTTCTCTCTATAAAACATGAAGAAAAAGGGTCTAAGTTAGGGTTTGCAAGTAAATTCTCCAATTCCTCCATTGAAGTTAAGCAATTGGCTTTGAGGTATGATAGTTTTCATCCATGGATTCCTTCCATTCATGGAGTTTCCAAATTCTCCTATATTTAAAGTTAGAATTCCTCAATTGAGTTAGGATTTTCTTCTATATTATGGGTTCTCTTGATTATTGATTTGATTGATGGAATTATGATCTCTTATGCATAAATTGATGAAACTCTATGATTTTATGATGATTTCCCCATGAACCCATGTAATTCCCATGTTTTCCAAATTATGATGATATGATGTGGGTTTTGAATTATGAATGAAGAGTTTATGAAATTAATGTTCCTATGCAATTTATCTAAATGTTGTAAGGATCTTTTGAGAGTGAAGTATCAATGATGATGTTGCCATTGTGTTGTTGAAAGGATTTCTCACATACACATGAAATCATGATTGTGAAAGGTTTTCTCACATAGTAAGGGTTCTAAGATTGAAAGGTCTTCACACCTAACTGAATTAAAGAATAAGAGCTATAACAATGAAACCTAGCTTGGATTGGTTATTGAATGATACCTTTCCATGGATGACTTATGACATGCCTTTCCATGGATAATAAGAACAAGTAAGAAAAATGACTATTCTGTGAGATTTATGCTTAGCACCGAAAGGATATTGAGATGGAAGCTCTCATGTTTGTAGAGGTCGGATTTGAAGAAGCAATCTCCTTATCCTTTACCTATTTTCCCCCATATGATGATTGTCTAGATAGACATTAGCTAGTGGATCCACCTAAGCTAAAAGTTCATGGTCCTTACCTTGGCAAGTAGGACAACCCTTTTCGGTGTGGGTGATATCGGGGGATCGTGTTATATCTGACATAGTCACCATGTCGGTTAAGGCTACTTCCCACAATAATAATGAACTAAGGTTACTTCAACAAGCATCTCACATGTGTTCACATGTTTTAAAGAAGTTAGCTTGCAATGACCATGTTTTATGACTCATGTTTTCTAACCCTTTGTATATCATGTTTTAGCTTGGTCATTGCATGTTATTAAATGTCCTATTTTAGCATGATTTAAATGTTTATATGCATGGCTATCAAACTTGGTACCTATTTTGCACTAACGCATACTCTTGCCTACATTAACCAAATATAGGGTCCAACAGTCAGGGTCCTAAGTTTCTTGGCTAGAGGTTGACTTCAGAGATTTCCGAGCTTTGGTGAGTCCTCATACTTCGAGGACGGATCTTCAATGTTTTCAGTATTCTTTCTTATTTTTAGTTTTGGACAAGATGTATGGCCTAGGCCTAATTTTATTCTAATTTACGAGATGGCTAATGAGACAAAGTGTTTAGACTTCTGCTTTACTTTTATAAAAACTATTGAGACTTGAAATTTATTTCTTTATCTATTTGTTCTATGTCTTATGTTATGAATGCTAAGTGGCTTTTATGGGGCCTCTCGTTGTCCTATACGTTATGTTACATCTAGGGTGTACCCTGGGTCATGACACAAAGGGTAGCGTGTTGAGTTTTTGGGCCAAATTTTGAGAAACTATAAATAGCCCAAAGGAGAGAGAAATAGAGAGTTTTCTTTCGGCGAGAGTTTAGAATTTCTTAGTGTGATAGTGAAACACTTTAAATTGTGAAGAACACTTTCTAGCTTTTGGGTTTTTCAACTTTGTTCTTTAAAATTACAAATTAAAGTTTAATCCAATGTGGATTTTCTTGTAATTTCTTGATTTCATGTTACTCATAACTGGTTTCATGGAATGTATAATTTCTTTGCATTTTGTGATGGGTGGCTAAAACCCAAAGATCTTGGGGTGTAATTATTGGGTTGGATGTTAATTTAATGTAGTGGGTATTTTGTTATGCTCTATTTTGTTGTTGTTCATTTATGAATTTGGGATAATTAGCATGGGCTTAATTTATGGTTTAAGGTTGAAAACTTAATTCCTACTTCAGATCTCTGGTGGATGCTCGAAAGAGATTGATTGGAGTGGGTAATTAGTCTAATACTAGCAGTTTAGATTTTATGTTTGTAACTTTCTTGAACATAAAGGTTAAGGGTCTGATTTATTTGCCCTACTTCTGCATCGAAAGAGAGAGTAGATTAAGGTATTTGGTTGTTTGGTATAGTGCATAGATGAAACTGAAAGGAGATTCTATGCAAAGATGCTTAGAGATCGAAAGAAGATTAGCATTATTGAAGATGACCTAGCCTATTAATGAATGGTCATCACTATAGAGCAACACAATTACCCATATCTGACATCAATTTTCAATCCCCAAGCCCCTAGATTGCTTGTTAACTCTTGAATTCTCTAAAATCTTAGTTTAATTATGACAATTGATAACCAAATCTTTTTATTAAATTGGTGGAATCATCTACCAACTTGATTTTACTATTACAAATGCATGAGTTTAGAATCCAAATTTCTTGATAGAATTCTTTACAATATACCATTCTTTGTTGGATTTGACCCTGACTCTTAGTTGAGTATTTTTATTTACTATGACCATTGTCCCTTTTAATTGATTTAAGGAGGACATTTGAGCGTTGTCAAAAAATGGTGCCATTGCCGTCGAATGGTGGTTCATAATTATATTTTAGAAATTAGTTTGTAAATTTGGTTAGTTGTAGTAGATTGTTGGTGTATGTTGTTGTTGGGTGATTTTCAGGTTTAATACAATGAGTGGCCATGTAGTTACAACGATTGTCACTATGGTCAAAACGACAGTATGGGTGATTTGAATTGTATGCATGTGAATATCGTTCAAACCACGGGAGCCATCCGGATACCTCTCAAAAATGGGAGGGCTGTGTTTCATATAACCAGAACAATGCTACAATTGCTCCAACTAAAGGGGAATTTTTGGGGTCTAGCTTATGAGGATACCTATGAACAACTTAGGAATTTTGTGGAGGTATGTGGACCATTTGTGTTTAAGAACATCTCTCAAGAATCCATAAGCTTGATATTATTCCCGTTCTCTTTAACAGGTTAAGCTACAAGATGGTTGGCGGAATTGTCGATAATTTTGTCACTTCGTGGGAGGATTTGAACGATGATTTCTTAAAGAGATTATTTCCATCCTTGAAAATGGTTAAACTTCAAATCCAGATAAAAAATTTCAAGCGCATTAATGGTGAAACTCTACATGAGACTTGGCTGAAGTTCAAGAAACTACTTTTGTAGTGTCCAACACATGATGTTCCAAACAATTTGCTGCTACAATACTTCTATTGCAGTCTTGTTTCAGTTAATAAAGGTGTGGCTGATCAACTAGTCCAAGGAGGATTGATGAGACAACTGAATGATGGTTGCTTTGTTGCTAAACGACATGACAAAAGTTAACTGAGCATGGCATACTAGAGAAGATCAAGTGTCTACTCTACAATTGAGTTTGAGCAAAGAGAAAAATGATAAAGACAATGAACGAGATGGAAACATGGCCAAAATGATGACCTAACTTGATTTTTTTTCTAAACATGTCATGGGAGGTGGACTTAAATTAGTTAATGTGGTTGGAACTAATACTGGGAAGTGCTCAGATGATGCTAATTTTGAGGTGTTATACAATAAAGAAGTGCAATATCTGGGAAACTAGATGGGGGCTTCTCACCTAAATTATCACTGACAAGGTGGGAACCAAGGTTGGAAGAAGGATCGAGATAATGGTTGGAAGGATTTGTGATGTTGAAATTGGAGAGATAGGGAGGCCGTCAAAGATAGATATGTGCCTCCCCATTATCGTCAACGAACAAAAGACCTAGCTGAGCTAGAAGGAAGCTGAACTGAGGAAATTCTTACAAGGGTCCGACAATGTGTTAAAGGAATTGAAAAATGAATTCTCCATTTTATCTCATATGGTGACCTCTCATTCGGTATCTACCAAGCAGCTAAGAACCAATTGTGCAAATTGTGTCAGATCTCCACCCATCTCAATCCAAGGAAAAAGGGAATATTGCCTAGTGACATCGTCCCAAATCCAAAAAATTCATTTAAAGGAAATGAGAACTATGTCATGCCACGACGTTAAATAAGGCACTACTTGGGAGATAACCCAAGTTGTTACTTTTTTTACAGCTTTCAATAATGTGTGTTGTGAGTGCAGGTTGAAAAGAAGTTCAAAGGTTGCAAAATGAACATTGGGCAATGCCAACACCACATCGGTGATCTACTGAAGAAGTTGTGCAGACTTATTTTTGTCTGCCTTCTGATCTAGAAAATGTGGAAAAAGTGTATTGTCGATTTCGGTGAGTTGATCTCCATATGGTGATATTCCAAAGTGCACTATGTGGACTCTATCGAGTCTACTGAATCAACATTTAGGTTTGGTATTCGTTCAGGTATGTTTGGTGAGCTTCAGCTTCCATCGGTGATTCGCCGAACCTGGTCGACGAAGTTAGTCATGACCGTTGAATGTGCCTGATATAAAAAGGCCAAGGGTTTTTACAATTCAAAAAGAAAACCCTTTGAAATCCTAGAGACATTTTCTTTTCTCTCTCTTGCAATACCTTGTTTGAGTAATTGTGAGTCTTTAGTGTGTGATTTCATAGTGCGTGGAGTGCATTTGCTTGCTAATGTAGTCGAGGGAAACCTACTTTCCTATTAGTTTCGAGTTTGCATCATATTGAGGTTGGTTTTCGATTTTCATTGTGCATTTTGAGCTTTAAATTTCATTTTGTGTATGGCCTTGAAGTGATTTGATTATTATGATTGCAAGATTTCATTGGGTAGCCCTATAATGCGAGTACTAAAATATACCCATGAATCGAGTGTGTTCGTTTTTTACTAGAACTTGTTTAGCTTGAATGTGTTGATTAATTGTGAAATTGAACTTGTAAAATGGATGGGTCTTGATCTAATTTGAGGTGGGTGAAGTCTGAGTAAACCAGTGTTGACCCAATTGCATGATTTTTCCTAATGATGGATAGAGTGACGAATTTATTAAGGTTAAATCGTCAATTTGAGCAATACTTTGCAATATTTGTGGGAACTTTGAGTACCCATGGGTAGATAAGCACATATTTGGGTTGTAATGATGTTGGGAGACTATCTTTTGTTGTGTATGTTGGGTTTAACTATAAAAATTAGGCATTGGGATAAACATCTTTTGTTTGGCGGTCTTGTCTTAGTTTGCCAAGGAGGTTAGGCGAATCATCGAATACGCCTCAGCTCTCCTTTGTGAGTGAATACATTACCTTGTGTATTGTCCCATTCAGGGAGCTTGTCTTAGTTCACCAAACCCACTTGGAAAATCACCAATTGTGCGTGTAGATCTCCCTTGAGGCATGTTCCTTTTCATTTTGCATTGTCAGTTTCGATGGACTTGTCTTAGCCCGCTGAAACCAACTCGGTGAATCGCTGAGTTGGAATTGATTCTTCCCTTTGTGCATGATTCCTTTGACAATTTCCACTATCCATTTCGCTGAGCTCACTGGAGCTCACCTATCCTGTTAGGTGATACACATTTGCATTACGTGAGCGTTGGGGTATTTTTGAAATGTGATTCCAAATGAGCTCGATTTAAACTAACCTTTACCGCTTCTATGCTTGAATGTGTGTGTTTGCAACTCATGGCTAGAACAAAGGGTAATCAGGTGATGACATCACATACAGAGTCCAACATAGACTCTTCTCCTTCCCATCCTTTGAAGAGACATAGGGGTATTTCTATGAATGAGCTCTCTAAGGCACCTCATACTCAACAAGCCACTCCACATACTGCAACAAATGCAGGTAAAATACCCAAGAAGCACATTGCCAAGAAATAGAATAATGTTCGCTTCAAGATAGTATCGCCTCCACAAGATTCAACCCCTTCTTCTCATGTTCTCCTGGTCATAGCTCCAAGGTCCCTAAATAGGCTCAAGAAGAAAGGAGAAACAACGATTGTTGATGAGAGAAGTCTCTCAACTGATGGGGTGATGAGCGACTACCCGGTTATACAAAAGACAATCAAGTTTCACATATTTGAACAATTCACGAAGCTTACGAAACCATATGTGCCAAAGTGGCTCATGGAATTCTACTACGCTTATGACAAGGCCCTGCCTTAAAAGAGAAAGGGTACAATCTAGAAACTCCTAGAGTAAGTAGAGGTACGTGGCAAGAAAGTGCTTGGTGATGCTAGTGCGATAAATGAGGTTCTCAGTACCAAAAGTAACTCACCCGATAGATTCCAGCTTCGTATGAAGTTCAAGTTAGATCCCCACAAGGAGTGGCTAGCACCACTAATTGCAGATTCATCTCCTCCATGGACAGTGGAAGGGGCACAAATTGAAAAGAAAGATTGTATGTCGTTATTGGTTTGGATTCATTAGCAGCAACATAATTTCATCTTAAAATGAGTCCAGCTTCCGAAAGCAGTATTGGGGATGTATCGTTAATCGAATTGAACTTAATGTTGAATATATAATTATGGAGGAGATGCTGATGAGGGCAAGACAAGATCAGACCTCCCCTCTATTCCCCGTTCTGATTACCTAGCTTTGTGAAAAAACGGGAGTTCCCTTTAGGGGGAATACACATGTACGAATCACCCCACCCTCCTCTAATGACATTCGATAGATTGAGGATGATTTTTTATGAGACGATTCGGCTAGGAGGAAGCCTCCACCACCAGACTCTATGCCCCTAGTTGATCTAGAGACTCTAGCATTTGAGGCCAGTACACCTTCTCCTTCTGTGGAGCATGCAAGTATACCTTCCTATGTTATTGCGCCTACTTCTTCTATTGCTCTTTCTTGTTCTTTTTATTTATGATATTGTGCCTACCCCACTCCTACTACCAGTCCCCCCTTGACCCAGGCCCTGATATGTCAAATGGGTAGTCTTGCCCTATCGATGGATGTTAGAGTCGCGAGGGTTAAGAAGGACTTACCCAAGGTGATTCATATGGCTATTGAGTGGGCCTTAGCGCCTTAGATGGACATGGTGACTAGGTGTCAGGGGTTAGTTTAGGCCCATAGTGTGAGGTTGGACAACCTAACTACGAGATTAGAGATCTAAGAGTAGGTCAAGGGTAGATTCAGTTTACTAGACACCATGAGGGGTGAGCTTACTACTTTGCAAGCTGATGTGACTCAGCTACACTCTACATAGCTCTCTATGCTATGGGGCGAGGTTACCCTACCATATGCACTAGCCTCTGTGCCACCAATGATTCCATGATGAGCCTACTTTTAGTGTGTAGCGTGAGATAGCTCTGAGTGTTGATGATGTTGCTTAAGAGGGCTAATGATGATTTGGCTGAAGAGACAGATGAGGAGGAGTTTATGTGTGAGAAGGATGAGCATGGGATAACATAGGCACTCACCGAGATGTAGGAGCCCTATGAGGTGATTGTTCAGGCCACCCTAGAGCGATCCCTTTGGAAGACTTTGCATTTAGATCTAGTGCAGTCTCTTGAAACTCCACCATTCCTCCAATGATATTATTGTCGAGCATTGATGCCCTAGGTGATGCTTCCGTTCCAGAGACTCCAGATGAGAGTGCTCCACAAGCTTATTCTGTTAGGGGGACCTTTTTTACTTTGCCTCAAGTACTTTATTATCTTTGTATTGAGGACACTACATATTTCTTTTTGGTGAAGTGAGGGCCTTTGAGCCAATATTTCCCTTTACTTAGTATTTTGCTACTTTTCTGTTTTAGATGATTGTATTAGTTTACTTTTGTTTATACTACAATGTTTCATTTGGTTTAGTGTATATCTTTTACATTTTTCATTTTCTCTCAATTTTGCAACCCCCGTGAGTTTTGTAAAATGTAAAATACTTGAGTTTTCATTGATAATGATGAGAGGATTGATTGTGTTTAATTTCGATGTCTTTAATAGTACTCATGATGAGCATGGTGTATAGTTTTGGTGTCTCTAGAATTCAATTGACGTGGTTGTCTTTTGATCAATCTTTTTGAATTTTTTGTTGACTTGCAACATTTTGATGTGAGTTTTGCAATGAACATGGCACACACACTTTTGATCTTTTTGGGCAGTGTCAAATAGTGTATTTTGAAGTGTCACGTGTGCTGAGATCTTACTTGAAAGCATGTGTGTGGAATCCTTGAATGTTAGTCTAATTGTCTAAACCTTGATAAATGTAAGGAGTGATCTTGGGTAACGATTCTAAGAGGGAGCCCAAATTTTCATAATCCTTTGTGACTACCTTGTGAGGATGTGCATCCATTATGGAACCATTTGAGCCTAAACCATTTGTTGAAAAAACCGAACTAAAACCTCTTAACCCTAATTGGCCCTACCTTCTAACCCGAAATCCTTTCTAAAGTACTGTTATATTGTAATAGCCAACTTAGGCCAAAAGCCTAAGTTGGGTGCGGAAAGGAAGGAGGAATTAAAGCCAAGTGAAGGGCAAAGAAAGATCAAATGAGAATCAACTTTGAAGTTTTTTACAAAAACTAATGAACCCCTCCTTATAAAAAAAAAGAAGAGGAAAAAGATTCATTGTGATGGAAACATTTTGAAAAAGGGAAACGAAAAAGAGAAGTGATGAAATAAAGGGGATTCCAAAAAAATGAGTGAAAAAACAAACTTTTAAATTTTACTATTATTTTATATATTTGAAAAAAAATTATTAATATGTTGGTGAAAATTAAAACTATTATTATATAGTGGTTATTAAGATACTTAATTTGTATATTTATGTTTTTTTCCCAAAAAAGATGAACGATGAAAGAAATAGATGATAATATTTATGTTAGAGAAGTAGAAAGTTCAACCCACCAACTTATGTTCATAAACTATGAAACATATGTACGATTCAAATGAAGCATGACTATGTACTTTTAAGGTCTTTTCTCATTATTATTATTCTCACTTAACAGTTCACTAATTGATTTTTGAAAAAAAATTAGTATCTTTTAATTTGAATATTTTTTAGCAACTATGAAATGGCCGGAGATGGAAACTTTTCAGTTTTCTCAATAGAACAAAAACATTAGTGAATGACTAAATATTCATAATTTTCAAGGACAAAATTACATCTTGAACCATTTAGTTTTCTTCTACTTTCCTATCCATCAATTTATATGTTCATTGTTAGGTCCTTTAGTTATAAATTATTTAGCAAATTATGAGTGTCAAAAATAAGTGATAGACGTATGTTTCATATTATTTGAGAATGTATGCTTCTTATTTGAGTCATATCCTTTTGTTGTAAATTTCTTATTTTTTATTATTTGTGTTTCATAATATTTTAATTTGTTTAGACCGTGGTATAATAGTTATTTCATTATTATTTTATATTGGTAGTTAAATACTACCCGAGAAATTAATAGGGAACTATAAATTTGTAACTTCTAAAAGAGGTGCTCCAGAGAAACATAATAAGTGTTTTTGATCTATAAATAGAAATAAATCAGTTCATAGACACTTTGACATTGCACTTGAAAGATGTTAAGTTTCCTCTATTGATAATCATTTATTAACTTTCAATATAAGCAATCAAGCTTCAATGTGATAGTTTTCCTCTTTGTCATAAGGTATTTCAAATTCGTATCGTCGGCCATTAGCAATGGATTTTTTCACGATCCGAGTCTACACCCTAGACGTGGCCGACACTCGAGAACCATTGTTTGTCACTAAGCGAACCCTCATCCTAGATGACTACAAGCAAAAGACTAACTCAAGCACACAAAAGCTTAAAACTGAAATAAATTCAATAACTCAACTTTGAAATATTCTGAACAATACTCAATAGATGAGCTCAGAGTTTGTACAAACAACTCAAAGAAGATACATATTGAAGCTACTCAACTTTTTCTATCTATGAAGGCTCTACTATTATAGAAAGATATCAACACAAGACCTACAACATCTCAAAACTACTAACTGTAAGGTAAAGGTGAAATCCTTCAAAATATAAGAAGGCTCACCAAAGCTGACTGGAACTGCAAGTGGCATCAACAAAGCTTCTGTTGATGATCCTGAATACCTTTATTTGCATCATAAAATGATGCAGGCCAAATGGCGATAGTACATTGAATGTACGAGCATTTAAGGGGCATTATAAAGCATAAACATAAGCTTGAACTGATGGGAAAGAAACATACTTACCTCTTATCAACTCACTCAACTCAATTGAATGAAACATGGTTGAACTCAACTCAGAGAAAATAGGGCTCAACTCAATAATAAGATACTCAACTCAGTGAAACATAGTTCAACTCAACTCAGTGAGACATAGTTCAACTAAACAATAAGATACTCAACTCTGAGAAAATAGGGCTCAACTCAACAATTAGATACTCAACTATGTGAAACATAGTTCAACTCAACTCAGAGAAATAGGGCTCAACTCAACAATAAGATACTCAACTCTGTGAAACATAGTTCAACTCTACTCTGAGAAAATAGGGCTCAACTTCATAAGATACTCAACTCTGTGAAACGTAGTTCAACTCTGGATACTAAAGGATAAAGCAAAAATAAAAAATGCAATATCTGGAAAGCTTTTAAAACAATGGATAATAACTCAGTTTTAAGCAAAATATAATAATAACACAATTGTATGTAAAGATACAAAATAAATCTGTTTGGGAGATTCTCTAGCCTACAACCATCACTATGAGCTATCTGATGATACAACGTCTAGCCCACGCTGCCAGAACTGTCCTATACTTTGTCGGGGTATAAAACCTACTAACTAAGTGGATCCACTAGTCTATGCTAAAAATCAATAAGAAATAATCTAAAAAGTATGACCCTTTATACCCACGTTGGCTACATGGTTTATGGGGGTTGTGAGTTGTTAGGACTCTCCCCCATATCGGTGCTCAATACTACTCCCAAAAATATACTTAGCTCAAATGTTTTGAAGAAAACATAACTCTTTATGTGTCTTGAGATTATTACTCTAAAATCTTTCTCTTAAAAGAGATAGTAATCAAACTGCTCAAAACTTTTTTTGAAATCTCAGTTTCCTCCTCTTTTAAGTGTGAAAACATTTACTCTTGGGAATACTTAGTTCTCATATATTCATTTTAAAGAAAGTGAAACTTGACTCTACTCTTCCTCATACTCATTTACTCAAGCCTTTAAACAAATTATGAATAATTGTAAAAGACTTCTCAAAATATGGTTCATGCCGAATTATGGGCGTGAACGACTCAATTCAATGTTTTCAATAACTATGTAAAGAACTCAATACTCAAAACTCAATGAATCCAGAATTCAACGACTCAATGATACTATTCATCCCATGAATACTAGACTCATAGGGTTCATGTGGGATTACTCAAGGATCTCCATGTATAGCATATAGCAATCCAAAATTATGAAATATAGCTTCAAAAAGGATTAGGAACTCAATACTCAAGAACATAAAACTTGAAGCTACTACTCCTCTCAAAGATACTCAATTTATAGAGTTCATGTGGAATTATGGGCATGACTTAACTCGACTCAAGGATCTCAATGATAATATAGACTCATGAATAAATTCTCCTAATTCTCATACTCACTTACTTGAGTCTTGAAACAATTTATAATTAATTATAGAAGACTCCTCGAAAAGACTCAAAGGGACTTTCTCAAAAGACTCGAAAGAACTCTCAAGACTTGACTCTTAACTCTACCTTGAATTTGAATTATGAATTCAAGGTTATGATTCCTGTTAAGAATGATTTCTCGATGCTTAGAAGTAGTTTAGAGTGTTTAGAATCAATAGGGAGTAAAGGTAAACTTTAAAATAACTTAGACGGGTAAATCGACTGAAAAGGGTGGGGGAAAGCGACCTTGGCGCACTGCTGGCACGGAGTGTCAGCCCCTAAAATTCAGACGAAGCAACCTGGCGCACTCCTAGGGCGCGCCACCCCAGCCCTCCCCCAGAACTATCCGACGAATTTTCTCCTTCGATTTTTGTCTCTAATTTGCCTAGAATCGAATGGTTTCTTCATAACTTACTTAGATTCAAATACCTAACATAAGTACATGAAAATATACTAAAAAACAGATCTATGACTCCTAACTTTCCTCTCAAGAACTCATCAACCCATCCTAATTCAAGAACGAAAACAATATTTCAAGAACACTAATTAAGAATTTAAATTTCTCAATATTTACGGATAGATTCGCAAAAGAAACTCCTGATTGGTGTGTGGGTGAAAGAACCCAACACTATTGAAATTTACATACCTCTTAGAATCGAATCCTTGGCAAAAACCCCTCAAAGATTGCAAGAAATCACGACGAACGCCTTGAACCTGTTCCTCCTTTCTCCTCTTTTCTCTTCTTGAACTTTCTTCTAAAACCCTAAGCGTAATTAGGATTTGTGGAAACTGAATCAAATTTGTTTAGACCCCTAAATATTACCATATTTCATTTTAATTTGATTGGGTAAGGAAAAGACCAAAATACCCCTCATATTTTTGGGTAACTTTCCTTAAATGGACAGCCTGACTTAAAAAATGGCATATCTCCCTCATACCAGCTCAAAAATTAGCAAACTTGATGGAGTTAGAAAGATGACTCAGAGATCTTTCATTTGATATTTTATGGGTCTCCTAAATCATCATATACTGAAACTTATGATCATTTGAAGTTGACCCAAAATTTAAAAGAACTAAGGAATGACTTGAAGGAATTATCTTTCATTCTTTTTGGAAATCAAGGTTCTATATCTAGTGTCACGACCCGAGTCTATGCCCAAGACGTGGCCGGTACTCGAGAACCATTTCTTTTTCCTAAGCGAACCTTCATCCTGGTTGACTACAAGCGGAAGACTAACTCAAGCATACAAAAGCTTAAAACTAAAATAAATTCAATAACTCAAATACTCAATTTTAAAATATTCTGAGCAATACCCAATAGATGAGCTCAGAGTTTGTAAAAACAACTCAAAGAAGATACCTACTGAAGCTACTCAACTTTGTCTATCTATGAAGCCTCTACTATTACAGAAAGATATCGGGACAAGACCCACGACATCTCAAAACTACTGACAGTGGGGTAAAGGTGAAATCCTCCGGAATCTAAGGCTCACCAAAGCTGACTGGAACTGCAAGTGGCATCGACGAAGCTTCTGTTGAATACTTACCTCTTCTCAACTCAACTCAGAGAAAATAGGGCACAACTCAATAGTAAGATACTTAACTTAGTGAAACATAGTTCAACTCAACTTAGAGAAATAGGGCTCAACTCAACAATAAGGTACTCAATTCTGACTCAACATACTCATTTCAAACTCAAGATACTCAGCAAAAATAAAAGATGCAATATCTGGACAACTTTTAAGACAATAGGCCATAACTCAATTGTATGCAAAAATACAATAATAACTCAGTTGTATGAAAATACAATAATAAGTCTGATTGTATATAAAAATATGAAGTAACTCTGTGGGAGATTCTCTAACCGACAACCATCACTATGAGCTATATGATGATACATTGTCTATCCCATGCTGCCAGAACTGTCTTATACTTTGCCAAGGTATAGAACCTACTACTAAGTGGATCCACTAGTCTATGCTAAAAAGCAATAAGGAATCATCTAAAAAGTATGACCCTTTCTACGCACGTTGGCTACATGGTTTGTGAGGGTTGGGAGCTATCTTAACTCTCCCCCATATCGGTGCTCAATACTACTCCCAAATTATAACTAGCTCATATGATTAAAAACATAACTCTTTCTATGTTTTGAGATTATTACTCAAATATCTTTCTCTTAAAAGAGATTGTACTCAAGCTGCTCAAAACTCTTTTGGAAATCTCAGTTTCCTCTCATCCTAAATGTAAAAACATTTACTCTTGGGAATACTTAGTTCCCATATATCATTTTAAAGAAAATGAACTCAGCTCCTGTAACACTCCGGAAACTAGTAGGCTAAACTAGATCTTAACATGAGGGATAGATTTGTAAACGTACATCCCCGTACCTAAAAATTTAGGTTTTCGTGTTAGAACGTCAAGGTACGACCCCTAAGGACCAACCATAGGTCCTTGAGGAGAACCCTTAAAAAGCTACCTTGTAGTGACCCACGCCTCGTGGGTCAGCCTACGCCCCGTGGGTGAGGGGTCATGGGTCAAACCTGCAAAATCAAGGCTCAGAACCTCAACCCATGCTTCACCAGCATGGGCCATGGGTCCACCAACGGTCCGTCAGTGAGGGTCGTGGGTGAGGCCTGAAACTGCCTTTTGGCAGTTACACTTAGGGTTATTTTGGGGATTCATGGTTTTAATTAATATTAAGTGACATCATTTTACACTAAATTAGACTAACTATATAAGGGTTTTAAGTCACCAAATTAAGTCATCCAAGACATTATTCTAAAAATCCCAAAATAACTCATCCTCTCCAAAAATTCTCTCTCTAAAACTTCAAGGAAGAAGAAGAAGGAAGTTGGAGCTAGGGTTTGAACGAGCAAGGTTTCTACTCAATTCGTTGGAGATTCATAGCAAAGATATGGTATCTCTTCATCCATCGATAGAATTCATCCATTGAGTCCCTTCAAAACTCAATTTCAAAGATAGAAATTCCTCGGAAGCTAGGGTTTGACTCCAAGTCATGGATTCCTTTAAAAATGATTTTAATGTTTTAATTACTTTATATTATGATTGAATTGATGATTTATTATGGTTTTATGTTGAAATCCCTCAAGAATCCATGAAATCCCCATATTCTCAATTTATGACCTTGTGATGTGGGTGAATTGATGAAAGAAGAATATTATGAGATTATGCTTTTAGTAATTGAGCTATTTAAATTATGTTATGATCCTTGTCTAATGTATTAATTCTAGATTTATTGATGGAATATGATATATGGTCCTTGAAGGGAAAACTATGAGAATTATGCATGAATATAAGATTTACGTGTATGCTTTAAGAATACTTTGAGAGTAAAGTGATTATGATTATGATCTAGTTGTTGTGTGTTGGAAGTTTATTCTCATCTACACACTGTTGTATGAATATGATATGATGTGAAAGGTTTTCTCACAATATGATGGTTCTAAGGTTGAACGTTTATTCTCACCTATTGAATCTATGAGCTATAGTAGGAGTTATGTTGGATTGAGTGTCAAGATATTCTTCCATAAATATAAACTTAAGTCAAGACTTAAAATGAACTCCGTGGGAATTAATTCTTAGCACCGAGTGGATAGTGATATGAGATGGAAGCCCTCACAATAGTAAAGGTCGGGTTTCTAGGAGCAATCTGTTGGGATGGAAGCCCTCATGATAGTAGAGGCCGGGTTTTCTAGTAGCAATCCTCTTATCGCATAAACTATATGCCCTCATAGGTCTTTCGCTAGTGGATCTACCTAAGCTAAGAGTATGGTTCTACCTTAGACAAGTAGGTGATGAGTCCGAGATTTTGACTCATTTAGGGCTTTATTTATATAGATTTAGTGTCCTCAAATGCTTATTTTGAGCCAATAAATAATGTTAAATCCTTCATTTTCAGGAAAATGGATTGAGGAACAAAACAAGGACACTAACAGGCATAAAGGAACAAAACAGGCTGAAGAAGTTAAGATGGGCGAGCCTGAGGATCGCCAAGAGCACTCGACGTGTCGCTGAGTGGCTTATTAGACCGCCTAAAGTTCCAGTGTGCCAAGCTCTGAAGGAAAGAACCAAGTCGGCGAAGATAGAGAGCAGTCGGCGGATCAACAAGTGATTTCGCGAAGCTAAGATATATCGCCCAAAGTTACAGACCTTTAGGATGCTGATGCCAAAGTGAAAAAGCGATGGAAGAGACCAAAAGGCGGCTTACCGAGTGGTTCAGCCAGCCCGACTTACTTCACCGAATGAGCTTTCGTAGCTTATTTTCAGAGACTATAAATACATTTTTTAACATTTAGTTTAGTATCAAATAATATTTAGAACAAATTATTATTATGTTTTGAGCATCTGGAGACAGTTTTCTCTAGTTTCTCCTTAGCTTTGAGGGATTGAAGAAATTCACGTTTGAAAAATTGGAAGTGGGTCTTTGAGGTTCATCAAATTGGAGCATTGTAAAGACAAAATCACTCTTACCTAGTAGATGGATAATCAATTTGGTAACAGTTTTTACCTTTTTATAATGTCTAGCTAAAACCCCAATTCTTGGGGTGTGATCATGTGATTATGGGATGATTTAGTTTATGGGCATTGCTAATTGTTAGTTTAAATGCTATTTAAATGTGAGCTTAATTAGTAATTGTGGTTTAATTTAAGAATTGTAGTTGCAAATGCAGTTCTATGTTTGTGTTCTTAGCTTGCGAGAGAGAGAGGTGTTGGAACTAAGGTTTTTGATTAGTAGTTTGTGGGTATTGGGTTGATTTGGGTTTAGCTCGAGAGAGTAAATCCTAAACCCAATCTCACACATTCACCTCGAAGGAGTGAATGGATTAAGGTGTGGGCTGCTCTTAATTTGCATGCTTGTTGATGTTCGAGAGAAATCACTTGATTCGAGGTGATTGTTCGAGAGAAAATTACCTCTATTATAGTCTAGCCTACTCACTAATATCTATCTATTTACTAATAGTTGCAATTATCCATATGTCTATATTAGCCTATAATCGATCACATCCCAATAATCCGTCTCATTATTGTTAATTCTTACTGTTTGTGTCTGTTGTTTGTAGTTGATAATCAAAACCAAAACCCCCATTTGACATTCGTGTCACCCCTTGATTTGAATGATGTCTTTATTTGATCATTTTTATTCCTATGACTAATTTGTCCGCATTTATACTTCCCAATTGAATATTAAACACGTATCGCTCCATGTGGGATTCGCCCCCAACTCATTTAGTTGGGTTTTATACTGATTTATTATCGTTGAACACCTAGAATTGGATGAGGTGTGCTTGAAATGTTAAATCAAAATGGTGTCGCTGCCGGGGAATGGTGTTGTTTGAAATTCTTTTGGTAAAGTTTAATTGTATTCTTGTTAGTCATAGTTAAATCTACTTACTTTTAGTTTTGGTTTTTGTGTTGCTTGTAAAACAGAGGAAATGAGTGTAAGTGGTAGCAATGTTAGCCAAGTGGGCCACCAAGATGACATGAGAAATCTTAATGATGTCAATGAACCAAATGTCAATGACCCAAATCTAGTGGGTGGAGTTGGTGCCATTCCTTTGCCTCCAATTGAAGGGAACGTTGCGTTCCACATTACAAAAACCATGTTGCAGCTCTTACAACTGAAGGGTTTGTTTGGTGGGCTGGCTCATAAGGATCCCCATGAGCATATAAGGAATTTTGTTGATGTTTGCGGACCGTTCTCCTTTAAGATCATATCTCAAGAATCGATCCGACTGAGGTTGTTCCCATTTTCTCTAATGGGAGAAGCATGCAAGTGGTTGGCTGAGTTGCCAAGGGAATCCATCACTTCACGGGAAAAAAAGCTTATCACTACATTCCAAGTGTGATTTTTCCCTCCTTCGAAGATGATGACACTTAGGGACAATATTCAAAGCTTCAAGCGTTTGGAGGGTGAGCCAATCCATGAGACTTGGCCAAGGTTTAAGAAGTTGGTGCTGTAATTCCCAACTCATGGATTACCCGAAAATGTCCTGCTGCAGTACTTTTACAGAAGCCTTGATTCAGTGAACAAGGGAGTGGTTGATCAACTTTCTCCGAGGGGTTTAATGCAACAACCTTATGTAATAGCAGCCCAACTCCTTGATGGCATGACCAAGATAAACTGGGCATGGTACACCTATGAAGATGAACTCTCATATCTCACTTTTAAATTGACAAAGGAGCAGCTTGAGAAAGATCATGAGAGAGACCAAAATATGGCGAAGATGATGACCCAACTTGACATTTTAGCAAAATATGTCATGGGTGTTGGTGCTAGGAGTGTCATTGTTATGGGTGTTGGTTGAGTAAACCCCGATGAGGCCAAGTTTGAAGCATTGTACAACAAGGAAGTAGACTTCCTAGCAAACTAAGGAGGAGGTTATCGTGCTTACTACCCTAGACCTGGTGAAAACCAAGGTTGGAACAGAGATGAGGGCTGGAGAGACCGTGAGAGGGAGTGGCGGGATCGTAACGCCACCTCGAAGGAAAGAGTATGGGAGAAGGATAGGTATGTTCCTCCCCATGACCGTCAAAAGCCCAAAGATTCTGAAGGTGACTGGACTGAGGATATGCTCTCACGTATTCTCAACAAGGTTGAAGGGTCCGATAAAGTTTTGAAGGAAATAAAGAAAGACGTAATGACTCTCAACTAGATTGTGACCTCTCATTCTGTCTCTATAAAGCAGTTGGAGACCTAAATGGGTCAAATGTCTTCTCATTTAAACCCAAGACAACAAGGGGGGTTGCCTAGTGATACTATGGAAAACCCCAAGAACGAAGCTTGAGTGGGTACTTACGTCGTGCCACGACGTTAACTAATACACTTCTTGGGAGGCAACCCAAGTTTTTAATGCATTGTGTTTATTTTTGAATAATGGGTGTTGATTGTGCAGGTGGAAAAGTGGAATGTGTTTGAAAAGTGCAGGTTTACGAGCCAAAAGTCCAGTCGGCGACTTGCCGAAGAGGTTGGCGAGCCCGACTTGGACCACCATTGAACTCACAAAAATCACAGGTGAGAGAGTCTGTAAAATTTGGCGGGCGCATGGATGAGTCAGTGACTCGCCATATAGGTCGACAAGCCCGACTTTGTCTGTCGTTCGGACCCTCAAAGTAGCTGGGTCGAACTTACCGAACCACTCGGCGGTTCGCCAATGTCCCCCTTGATCGCCCTTAAATTAGTGTTTTGGTTAAGTTTGAGTCTGTAACTTTTGGTGGGAAGCCTAAGCTCACCGAGTGCACTCGGCGACTCGCCGAAAGTCTCCCTTGATCGCCCTTTCTGCGCCCCTAACCCCCAAAACACACAGTAACTTTCGACGGGCTAGGCTGAGCTCGCCGAGTGATGTCAGTGATTTGCCGAAAGGCCCTGCATATCACTGACCTATCTTTTTTCTCATAAATTTTTGATCTAGTCCTTTTGGTGAGCTCGATCTGGCTCACCTAAGTGACTCGGGGACTCGCCGATCGATTCGATGAGTCCTTCTGCAACCTATTTTCTACATTTTTCTTGGATTATTTCTAACTCTTTTAGGTGTGTTTTGCAGATTAGCTAGGACCAACTTGGACGACGAGGGTATGCAGCCCCGCAAACGAGCACGAGGAATAGTGATTAATGAGGGAGCAGTTGCTCCTTCAAAAGAGGGGAAACAAGCACCTCGAAAAGGAGGCAAGGGCAAAGGAAAAGTGCCCGTAGCTGAGAGATCGGACCACAACTCCAGCAGTGATGGGGATTTTGCTCACTCACAGGCCTCATTCTCAGAGCCTGAGGATGACCAAACCATGCGGGCTGAGATTCGTGCTCGAGTTCATCAGGATCCGTCTAGGATCCTAGAACCTACCCCTCCTGCTGCTGATACAGTGCTAGCACTGGCATAGACGGTGGTTCCAGCGCTACCAGTTTAGGGTCCTCCTCCCCGGATACTCAATAGGTTAAAGGTCGAGGAATTGAGGACAATTCTTGAAGAGAAACGGTTGTCTACTGATGGAGTGGTGGACAGGTAACCCAATGTGTGGGACACTCTCCTATTCCACAGGTTTGAGCAGTTTACCTGGTCCCATGGCCCCTATATTCCTACATGGGTCCAAGAGTTTTACACGGCATACGGTGACCTAGTACCTAAGGGAAAGAAGAAGGCCAGTGCCTTCAGACCGATAGAGTCCGTTATGGTCTGGGGGACAGTATTGAGATGCAGTGGATAGTATATCAACGATGTACTTGATAGAGGGTCAAGTTTTTCCTACCCAAGTTTGACTACCACTACGACACCTCTGGATGACTTAAAGGGATGGCTTGTTCCTCTCATTTCTGACACCACCCCGAGATGGATTGAGGCAGGAGCTATCATTGAGAAGAAGGACTTGAACATTGTCGCTCGGTATTGGTTCGGGTTCATAAGAAGCTCTATTATTCCCTCACAGAATGAGTCCATCCTCCACCATCCAAAGGCGACCTGTCTTGGATCAATCATAGTTTAGAGGAGCATCAACTTGGGACTCATTATTGAGCAAGAGATGGCCAAGAGGGCCAAACAGCGTCAGATATCCCTTCCTTTCCCAGTACTGATTACAGAGCTATGTCGGCGTACTGGAGTACCTCGTGACGAGAGTATAAACATAGAGGTCACTCCCACATCTTCCATTGATATCCGACGCACAGAGGCTGAGTACACACGGGATGCGGCGGATAGGAGGAGAGCGGCTCTGGTGGATGCATCCCCGGAAATCAATGTTGAGTCTATACCTTCAGAGGCATTTTTGCCTATTCTGGCCTCTGGACCTTCAGGTACACCCACTTCCACTTGTTCCCAAGCCCTTGGTTCTTCTAACGATTTCTAGCCTACCAGGATTAATCAGGCCATGATCCTCAAGATGGGGCACCTAGCCCATTCTGCTGATGTGCGGGTTACCCGGCTCGAGGCTGAGGTGCCTTGGATGATTGAGCGAGCCATCTTAGTTGCATTGACACCCCTCGGGGCATTGATTGATGATCTTACCATGAGAGTAGAGATCTGTGAGAGAGGACAGAGGGTTACTTCAAAGGTGACGGCTTTGAAAGACGAGGTTTCAGATTTGAGAAAGGATGTGGACTACTGAAGTCCACAGTCTTCACTTCCCTATTTGAGTCAGCTGAGGATCAGGATACCTTGGTAAGTTCTGAGATGCCTCCGGCCACCACCGGAGATGTGCCTATGGATGATGTGGCAGCTTATGAGTCAGAGGTGGAGATGGATGAGGAGCAGCTTGATGCTCAGGAGGCGACCATCTATTGAGACCTGCCTGATTTAGAAGTGACGATTGTACAGTCAATCATTCAGACATCGCTGACAGAGACGTCCATGATAGGCTCTAGTGGAGCCATTGTTGCTGTTACACTGGGCACTGATGCCCAAAATCAGAGTGTTGCACCGGGCATTGATTCCCCGACAGATGGAGCGACTGTGTAGACAGTATTCTTCTTTACCTCACTCTCTGTCATTTTTATTGACTTTTGATTATTTTTGTTACATTTGAGGACAACTGCTTTTTGTTTGTGGTGGGGTGACGTATTTCCATACCTACCTCTTGTGACTATATTTTGTATATATATTGGGTTTTTGTGTTTTAAATCATGTGCTGATTATATCTTGTGGATGTTTGAGCTTGTGGCTCCTTGTTTTGAATGGAAATGGTTTTTGACAAAATTTAAAAAAATTTGCCACCTCTTATGTGTTTGATTGTGGTTGTTCTTGTTCAAATTTAAGTATCAGTTATGATCAATATCGATGACTTGAATAGTGCTCTTAATTAAACAAAAATGAATGTGTGGCTACGATGAGGCCAAATGAAGTTGCATAGACAATATGTGGATTGTTTGCATCTCGTTGTGACTAGTTGGTTATCGAATAAAGTCTCTTGTGATGAACATTTCCCACTAGCAAAAGTGTGGAGTCTCATTTGATATTGGTGTTAATGCCTTGTGTGATGAGCTTACTTTGAACCTTGTGTGATGAGCTTACTTTGAACCTTGTGTGATGACACCTAGAATTTGCCCCGTTGGTACAGTTGACTAAGTGATGCAAGCTCTTGAAATGATCTTAGGCAACGATTTTGAACTGTGAAAAAATTTGACAATATACCTCTTTTTGTGGCCAACCTTGTGAGATGTGTGAACTTTGCTTGAACCCCTTTGAACATTATCCTTTTCTTGGAAGAAACTAGATGCAATTGTGACCCCTCTTTATCCATTCACCCATAATCCTCATAAAGTGTAGTTTGTTTGAATAGCCAACTTAGGCCAAAAGCCTAAGTTGGGGGCGTGGTGAAAAGAGAAGGTAAATCAAGAATGTGAAGAATTCCCCTTTGAACCATGTTCTTGAAAAAGATGGAACCCCTCCATATAAAAAAATGAGAAAGAAAAGAAGAAAGCAAAAAAAAAAGAATGAAAAAGTTGTGAAATAAAGTTGTGAAAGTTGCAAAAGAAATGGGGTGTCCGGTATTCCATTGGAAGTTGAATAATTGGGTAAATTTTGAGCATGATTAAAATGTTGAATAAAAGGAATAAAGTGATGTTTAGACCACATTTCATGAGTGTAGCAACCATTGAGCCTAAATGACCATACATTTACACTCAGCCGCGTTACAAGCCTTGGAAAGACCTTTTTGATCTTGAGTAAGTTGAAACGGTTGTTGATTGGAAAATAAGGGCAAACCTATGGTTGAAGCCATGCATGTGTTCATCTTTGTGAGTGTGAGAGTCGTATCTGAATTCGGAGCTATAAATTGTTGAAGAATAGTGTGTGAATATGGAATCATCTTTGTTGTGAGGGCATTTGAGTACCTTTGTTAAGCTTGAACTTGCATTTGAAGCAAGTATTGTGAACTTGAGAATCTTTGATAATGGTGAGTCAAAACTTAAATCTTTGAGTGCACAATTGATCCTTGCATGAGAAAGTTCAGTCTTGTTATGTGCATTCATGATTGACTCTTATGTAGCACTATTTGAGACATCCTTTTTGAACTGTTGAACTTGACTTTTACTTGAGGACAAGCAAAAGTTTAAGTTGGGGTGTTGATGAGTCCGAGATTTGGACTCATTTAGGGCTTGTTTATATAGATTTAGTGTCCTCAAATGCTAATTTTGTCCCAATAAGTGATGTTAAGTCCTTGATTTTCAGGAAAATGGATTGAGGAATAAAGCAAGGACAATAACAGGCAAAAAGGAACAAAACAGGCTGAAGAAGTGAAGATGGGAGAGCCTGAGGATCTCCAAGAGCACTCGGTGTGTCGCCAAGTGGCTCATCAGAATGCCTAAAGTTCAAGTGTGCCAAGCTCTGAAGGAGAGAACCAAGTCGGCGAAGAAAGGGAGCAGTTGGCGGATCATCGAGTGATTCCGCGAAGCTAAGATAGATCGTCAAAAGTTACAGACCTTGAGGATGATCAATGACTAGGTGAAAGGGTGATGGAAGAGACCAAAATACAGCTCACCGAGTGGTTCGGCGAGCCCGACTTACTTCACCGAATGAGCTTTTGTTGCTTATTTTCGGTGATAATAAATACATTTTTGAACATTTAGTTTAGTATCAAATAATCTTAAGAACAAATTATTATTAAGTTTTGAGCATCTGGAGATAGTTTTCTCTAGTTTTTCCTTAGCTTTGAGGGATTGAAAAAATTCACTTTTGAGAAATTGGAAGTGGGTCTTTGAGGTTCATCAAATTGGAGCAATGTAAAGACGGAATCACTATTACCTAGTTGATGGATAATCAATTTGGTAACAATTTTTACCTTTTTATAATGTCTAGATAAAATCCCAATTCTTGGGATGTGATCATGTGATTACGGACTGATTTAGTTTATGGGTATTGCTAATTGTTAGTTTAAATACTAGTTAAAGGTGAGTTTAATCGGTAATTGTGGTTTAGAACTAAGGTTTTTGATTAATGGTTTGTGGGTATTAGGTTGACCTGGGTTTAGCTCAAGAGAGTAAATCCTAAACCCAATCTCACACATTCAGCTCGAAGGAGTGAATGGATTAAGGTGTGGGCTTCTCTTAATTTGCATGATTGTTGATGTTCGAGAGAAATCACTTGATTCGGGGTAATTGTTCGAGAGAAAATTACCTCCCTTATAGTCTAGCCTACTCACTAATATCTAGCTATTTACTAATAGTTGCAATTACCCATATGTCTATATTAGCTTATAATCGATCACATCCCTAGAATGTGTCTCATTATTTTTAATTCTTATTGTTTGTGACTGTTGTTTGTAGTTGATAATCGAAACCAAAACCCTCATTTGACATTCGTGTTATCCCTTGATTTGAATGATGTCTTTATTCGATAATTTTTATTCATGTGACTGATTTGACCGCATTTATACTTCCCAATTGAATTTGAAACACGTAACGCTCCCTGTGGGATTCTACCCTAACTTATTTAGTTGGGTTTTATACTAATTTACGATTGTTGAACACCTAGAATTGGATAAGTTGTGCTTGAGATGTTAAATCAGTAGGACAACCCCTTTTCGGTGTGGGGTAGACACCGGATTCCAAGTTAAGCTCACATGGTCTATGTCGGTTAAGGCTTATCCCACTATGATAGTATGAACAAGAATATGGATTATGAACTATGGCTACTCAAGAAGCTTTACTTAGGGTGGGTGAGATTATGGGATCTTATTCATGCATTGCACACGTATGCTTTGAGGGTATTGATGGTATGTTCCTCTTATGATATGATGATCTATGAGTTGATTATGCTTATGACTTATGCTTTTCCATTATCTTCAAAATGATGCTTTAACTTAGTAAATTTCATGCATTCAAATAAAATACCCATTTTAGCATGTTTTCATGATTTTTATGCATAGCTATCATACTTAGTGCATTTTTGTACTAAGGCATATTTTCCTAAATTTTCCCCAAGTGTAGGATCTGGTTCTCAAGGTGGACCTCATTGTGGCTAAAGCTTGGAATTGCTCATTTCTCCTTGCGTATTGGTGAGTCCTCATGATTAGAGGATGGATGTTATCCTTGTAGTTTTTTTCCTTGTATTTCCTTTTCGGACTATGTTGTATGGATTATGGCCTTTTTCATTTCGACTTTTGTAATAGATGGCTATATTAAGACAAGTCTAGACTTCCTCCTTCCTTTATGAAAATTTTGGACTTGAAATGTGTTTTTACTCTTTATTGTTCTATGCTTATGTTATGATATGCTAAGTGGCTTACATGGTAATCAGAGCAAAAGGCTTAGAATTATTCTAGGATGATGTCTCATAAGCCACGTTTAGTAGAGTCTTGTTCATAAGTGTGAAGTGCGCCACATTTATGAATGAGAGGCGACAAGATGATTAGGAAGCTACACTTCTTTCATTACTCTTAAGTCGTTACATAGAGTCTAACTCTATAAAGTCCCTCTCCTAATCCTTCTCTTGTGTCTTCAGGAAATGAATACATGAAGGGCTAACGCAAGAAGAATGGAGGGTGACAATGTGAATGAAGAAGCTCCTCAAGCTAATCAAGCTCCGATTAATCCTTTGGCTATGTCGGATGTGGAGATTAGGCTGGCTTTTCAAATGTTGGCCCAAGCTTTGACTACTCAAGATCAAGCGGTGATGGCTCAGACGAATAGAGATGTTGTCAGTCATGTGAATCCTAATGTGAATTCGGCTACTTCAAAGGTTATGGATTTTGCTAGAATGAACCCTCCTAAATTTCATGGCTCCAAAGTGGAAGAGGATCCTCAAGAATTTGTGGAAGAGGTTTATAAAATACTTGCTATTATGGGGGTGACTTCGTTAGAGAAAGCGGAGTTGGCCGCTTACCAATTGAAGAGTGTTGCTCAAGTATGGTATAATCAATGGAAGAACAATAGGCCGGTAGGAACGTGTCCCATAGAGTGGGAAGTGTTTAAATCGGCATTTCTTGATAGATTCCTTTGAGGAAAGCTAAGGTGGAAGAGTTCATTAACCTTCGTCAAGAAAGCATGGGCGTGAAAGAGTATACACTAAAGTTCACTCAATTGTCCAAGTATGCTCCAACTATGGTGGCGGATTCGAGCGATGAGATGAGTAGATTTCTGACGGGTGTATCCGGCTTGGTAGTAAAAGAATGCCAATCGACAATGCTCCATCCTGATATGGATATTTCACGTCTTATTGTGTATGCCCAACAAATAGAGGAAGAGAAACTCAAGAAAAAGAATAGGGAGGTGAAAAGAGCTAGGACCGATGATGGGAACTTCTCCAATGCTAAGTCTGATGGACAAGGTCGACCAAGGTTCAAACAAAGGTTTTCCAACCAAGGCTTCTCTAGTGCTCCAAGGGTCAAAAAGGACAGGGTTACCAACCCTAAACCTCAAGGAGGTAATAGTGGTGGTTCTTATGTGGCTAGGCCTAATTATGAAAAATGTGGAAGAAAACATTATGGTAAGTGCCTAGTTGGCTCAGACGGTTGTTATGGTTGTGGAAAGAGTGTCCACAAGATGAGATATTTCCTGATGCTCATGGCCAAGGAGAGAGAAGGCAAACAAGCTCCTCCAAGCGGTTCAAACTCCAATGCCCAAAAGCAAAACCGTTTTTATGCTCTTCAATCCCGAGGTGACCAAGAGAGCTCTCTGGATATGGTGACCGGTGTGTTAAAAGTCTTTTCTATTGATGTATATGCTTTGTTAGATCCCGGTGCTACTTTGTCTTTTGTGACACCTTTTATGGCCATGAAGTTTGAAATACTCCCTGAAGTGTTAGTAGAACCTTTTTCGGTCTCTACCACAGTTGGTGATTCTGTGGTGGCTAGAAGGGTTTATAGAAGTTGTCCCATTGAGCTAACTTGTTAGATTTGGTAGAGTTAGACATGTTAGACTTTGTCTTAGAGTGCAATCCATACCCAAATGAGCCTATCTTAGAGTGCAAGGGGGAAATTCTATGACTAGAGGTCAATTTGTCTCTTGTCTTAAAGCTAGGAAGATGATCTCCAAAGGGTGTATTTACCATCTTGTTAGGGTGAGGGATATTGAATCTGAAACCCCTTCCTTAGAGTCGGTTCCAGTAGTGAATGAGTTCCTGAAAGCTTTCCCCAATGATTTTCCTAGTATTCCTCCCGAGCGGGAAATAGATTTTTGTATTGACCTTCTTCTTGATACGGAACCTATCTCCATTCCTCCTTATAGAATGGCTCCGGCTGAGTTGAAAGAGCAATTAAAGGAATTATTAGATAAGGGTTTTATCCGACCGATTATCTCTGCATGGGGTGCTCCCGTGTTGTTTGTTAGAAAGAAGGATGGGTCTCTTAGAATGTTCATCGACTATCGTCAATTGAACGAAGTTACCATCAAGAATAGATATCCCCTTCCGAGAATTGATGATTTGTTTGACCAACTTCAAGGGGCTAGCTATTTCTCTAAGATTGATCATCGTTCGGGTTATCACCAATTAAGGGTGAGAGGGGTTTATATTCCCAAAATGGCTTTCTGAACTCGATATGGTCATTATGAATTCCTAGTAATGTTGTTTGGGTTGACTAATGCTCCGACGACGTTTATGGACTTGATGAATAGAGTGTTTAGGCAATACCTAGACATGTTTGTGATTGTCTTTATCGATGATATTTTGATCTATTCAAGGAGTGAGAATGAACATGTGGACCATTTGAGAATCGTATAGCAAGTTCTTAAGGACCAACAACCTTTTGCAAAGTTTAGCAAGTGTGAATTTTGGTTAAAGTCTGTAGCTTTCCTTGGTCATATTGTGTTAAGTGAGGGTATTGAGGTGGATCCGAAGAAGATGGATATGGTCAAGAGTAGGCCTAGACCTCTAAATCCTTCCAACATTAGCAACTTTTTGGGTTTGGCCGGTTACTACAAGAGGTTTGTTGAGGGATTTTCCTTTATTGCTTCTCCGTTCACGCCTTTGACTCAAAAGAAAGCTAAGTTTGTGTGGTCGGAAGCTTGTGAGAAAAGTTTCCAAGAGTTGAAGGATAGACTTACTTTCGCTCCGGTGTTGACCTTACCGGAAGGTATGGATGTTTTTGTGGTATATTGTGACGCCTCTAGAGTGGGGTTGGGATGTGTCCTCATGCAAAACAGTAAAGTGATTGCATATGCTTCAATGCAACTTAAATTCCATGATAAGAATTATCTGACCCCCGATCTTGAATTAGCGGTGGTTGTGTTTACCTTAAAAATATGGAGGCATTATTTGTATGGGGTCCATGTGGATGTTTTCACCGAACACAAGAATCTTCAATATGTGTTTAGTCAAAAGGACTTGAATCTTCGACAATGAAGGTGGTTAGAACTTTTGAACGATTATGATATGAGTGTCCCTTATCACCAGGCAAAGCTAATGTTGTAGCGGATGCACTTAGTAGATTGCCCATGGGTAGTGTGGCTCATGTAGAGGATGAAAAGAAAGAATTGGTTCGTGAGGTGCATAGATTGGCCCGGCTAGGTGTCCAACTAGTGGATTCCACCAAGGGTGGTATCATGGTCTATAATGGTTCTAAATCATCCTTTGTGATGGATGTGAAGTCTAAACAAGACCTTGATCCTATATTAGTTGAGTTGAAAGAGTCGGTACTCAGGAAGTCCATTAAGGCCTTCTCCCAAGGGGGAGATGGGGTGCTTAGGTACTATGGTCGATTATGTGTTCCATATGTTGATGGTTTGAGGGAACAAATTTTAGAGAAAGCTCATAGTTTCCGGTATTCTATTCATCTGGGAGCCACCAAGATGCACCGTGATCTACGAGAAGTCTAATGGTGGAATGGTAAGAAGAGAGATATTGAAGGATTTGTAGCTAAAAGTCCTAATTTTCAACAAGTTAAGATTGAGCATCAAAGGCCGGGAGGCTTGTCCCAAAATATAGGTATTCCCACTTGGAAGTGGGAAGATGTAAATATGGACTTTATTGTGGGTTTGCCTCGCACACGAAGGCAACATAATTCTATTTGGGTCATTATAGATCGGATTACAAAATTAGCCCACTTTATTCAGGTCAAAGTTTCTTATTCGGCGGAAGACTATGCCAAGTTGTATATAAGAGAGATAGTGAAGTTGCATGGGGTTCCTTTATCTATTATTTTGGATAGGGGTACTCAATTTACTTCTCACTTTTGGAAGTCATTCCAAAAAGGGCTTAGTACTGAGGTTAAGTGATATATCTTGAGTTTACGGTATTTTTGATACGTTTCACTTAGAGTTTGTGTGTGTCTTGGGGATATTTTGGATTAGAACTGATATTTTGTGTATAATGTTTGGAGGAAATAGGATTGAATGCGGTTGATGAAGATGTGAGCTTAAATGTGCTGAAGTAGCCACCAACGGTGCCATCCACGGACCACAGGTCCATTGACGGACCGTGGATGGGCAGTCGTAGGTCTTGGCCTGGGAGATGAGTTTCACTAACTCAAACCACAGAGTGCCAAGACAACCCGTAGTCCAGTCCACGGACCATAGGTGGTGCATCGTAGGTGGAACATCTAGGAAGCCTGACAAGTTTTGAACCACGTAGCAAGACGACGGACAGTAGGTCGACCCATGGTCCATTCTGCACGCCCGTCATTGATGATCTGCGAGTTGATGGTTCCAGTACCTAATGAAAGTTGCTAACTGTTGAGCCATGGAGGGGACCTACGGACCGTAGGTCCACCCACGATCCATAGGTCGAATCATCATCTGAAACCGCGTCCTACCAATTATTTCCTATTTTATTTAGGAGTTGTTTTCTATAAATAGGAATTATAAACCTAATTTTTGGGGGTTATACATTATTGAAAACTCTTAGTTTTTGGTGTTTTAGGAATTAACATGCAAACTTTAGCTATTTGATTTCCGGGTTTCGTGTTTTAAGATTTTCACTTTGGAATACAATTGAAGATTTCCGGTTTTATCTATTTGAATTGTAAGTTCATGAATTCTTTCTTCTTAAATATGAATTGTGAATTCTCAAGCATGAGTAGCTTTTGAAGATTTCGGGTTTTATCTATTCAAATTGTAAGTTCATGAATTCTTTTATCTTAAATATGAATTGTGAACTCTCAAGCATGAGTAGCCAAATCCACAACTAGGGTTGTGGGAACCATGAGCAATTAACAAAGTATAAATAATAATTAAGTAATTCTTGTTTAGTGTCTATGCATGTATTGCTAATTCTTTCGCTTAGAAGTCTTTTTAACGAGTGCACGCATTAGAACTCGCCTCGTTGCTACTTTCCAGACCAAGGAGGTAGTTAATGAAAAAAGAATTAACAACAAAGATTTAGTGGATGCTATCTAATAGTCTAATATCAATTGGAGTGAGGGTGAAAACTAAGCCATACATTGATGTGATGTCTAATCTGGGGTAAAGGTAAGGAGTTAGTAAATCATACACCTGTAGCTGGACCAAGGGTCGAGGTGAAATTCCCTACTTGGAGGACCAATCACTTAGGGATACCTAACTTACCAACTTTACATGTAAAAATTAGGAATGGATGACTATTATTAGGATTACTGCATTAAGAGCTTGTGGCGAACACACATACCCTAGTTTCTCTCTCATATTGATAACTTAAAGTTTGAATCTTGCTTACTTATTACTTAATCAACAATCTGTTACTTGCTTACAACCCCCCCCCCCCCTTTGTTTACTAGTCTTGGAAATAGTTTAACTGAATGGATATAATTGTTAGTTAAGTTTTAAGTCTGAACCATATTCCTCGTGGGATCGACCCCAACCTACAAATTGGGTTCTTTACTTGACAACGATCGCTTATTCTTCTTTAAGAGAGGTGTAATTTGAGCGTATCAAATTTTGGCGCCGCCGCCGGGGAATACGGTTTTTAGATTATGTTTAACTACATTATTGAACTTTAGTCTAGTATTTCCTGATTTTACGTTTTCTTTTGTTTTTGTATTTTACAGGTTTCTACTCTAGTGTATGCCAAGTACACGGAGTCAAGGCAAACCATTGACCCCCTACGATCCATAGTTGAGTAAAACTTTGAGAAAAATGAATAATCAAGGGATCTGGAAAAAATCTAATCGAAGAGAATCTAGGTGATGGATTTGAATCGAAGCCTCCTGGGTTGTTAATTTGCACGCTCAGGTTCATGGTGGTAATCTATTCAGAGATGTAGAAAGGGTAAAGAATCCTCCAGCACCGAGGTTACGTGATAACTACAGGGTTGACTTCAATACAGTTGAATCAGAAGGACCCATTGTTCTTCCTCTTCTATCTCCAGGGCATACATTTGTGGTAACTAGTAGTTTGATGCAAATGCTTACAGCACGAGAATTGTTTTCTGGTCTAGCATCGGAAGATCCACATGGTCACATGGCTAAATTGAGAAGCTCTGCAAGAGTTGTGTGGGACGATCGGAATTGGATATGGATGTCATAGGTTTGAGAGTCTTCCATTTGTCATTGACCGGTGATGCTGCGGTGTGGTTTGTTGAGCTTCCATATAATTCAATCCATACATGGGACCAATTGCATAAGGTGTTCATGGAGAATTACTTCCCAGTGTCTAAGAAGCTAAATCACAAGGACAAGTTGAATAATTTTATAGCACTACCTGGAGAGTGGGTGAGCCGTTCATGGGATAGGTTCACTACGTTCATCAGAAATGTTTTGAATCACCGCATAGATGATGAGTCATTGAAGGAGTAATTCTGCAGAGGGTAAGATGACAATGGAAAGGTTGTGCTAGATACCATTGCTAGAGGATCATATGGTGAGTGCACTTTTGAGGAGATCGCTGAGAAACTGGAAAATATTTCCTGGAATAATAAGGCATGGAGCACTAGAAAAGAAAATACTGGAAGTAGCACATTCGTTGTTCAAGCTGTACCAGATCAAGCTAATTATGACATTCGTGAGGAGATGGCTCAGATGTAGACAAAACTAGTTTGGTATTGAAGCATGTGAGTGGAAATACAGAAAAGGTGAATGCGGTAACTTCCTAACTAGAACTCTACCACCACCAGTTAAGGAATGCTACTATGAGGAGGATGTGTATTTGATGAATGATCAGACAGGGGGTTTCCGAGCCAATGCCCAAGGGTCCAACTCAGATAATTGACGCCAAGGTCAAGGAAACCAAGGCCAGAACTATGGAAACTACAATTGAGAGGGAAAATATGTCTAGGATGAGAACTGCAATCGCGATAACAACTACAACTGGAAAACTATGGCAACAGAAATGAGAGAGTTGGGCCTATGTTCCACCTGGAATAGGAAATCTGGTAATAGAGAGGTTGGGGGGGTAGTATATCACGCATTGAGGATATGATGCAAAAGATGATGAAGAGGTTTGATACAACTGATGAGAATGTGAAAGAGATGCGAAATGACTTGTCTGGAATAGGTCAAAAAGTTGATGCCCATGCAGTATCGATCAAGCAACTTGAGCAGCAATTTAGTCAATTGTCCACTACTATGAACCCACGTCAGCCTGGTACACTTCGAAGCAACACCATCCAAAATCCGAAGAATGATGGGCATTGAATGGTAGTCAGTACTTGATGAGTCCACAAATTGGACTCATTTAGGGTTTATTTTGATAGAAATGGTGTCTTCAAAAGCTTATTTTATCTCAATATCTAATGAAAACTCTTAAGTTTCAGGTATTTGAAGTTTTGGTGGAAGCATGGACACTTAGGCGCAAAAAAGGAACAAAAAGGTTGAAAAGAACGAAGAAGCTGAAGCCTGCATATCGCCAAGCACACTTGGCGACACGCCAAAGTGACGCACTCTGCCCTTTGTTCCAGTACGTGAAGCCCTGAAGGAGAAGGATCAAAAAGGCGATGAAAGGAGCAGTCAGCGCTTCACCGAATAGTTCCACGAAGTAGTACTTTACCTCCCAATGACACATAGCACGACGACACTGAAGGCTAGTGTAAGACTGCGACGAACTACACCAAAGTGAGAATCACCAAGTTAATCGGCAATTCTGACTAACCTCACCAAAAGATCCGCTAGCACTATTGTCTGAAGTCTATAAATACTAAACTTGTTATTAATTTTTGAAGAATCGAACATTAATTATAATTTCCAGAATAGAATAATACTTTTTGGATATTTTCTCTCAAGTTTGGAGAGGGCTTTGGGAGACTTGGAGAAAGAAAGATTTCATCTTCCCCAAGTTGGAAGTGGGTCTTCTCCATTCTTCTTCCTTTGCTTAAATCAAGGTTTAATTTCTTATACCCATTTGATTTTAGTATCATTTTAGGTATATTTTGTTATTTCTTAATATGTGGCTAAAAACCCCATTCTTGGACTGTGATTTAGCAAATATGTGTTGATATTGTTGTTGGGTCTTGCTTGCTGATAGGTTAGATGTATTTTAATGGTGATTTCACCTAGTGGTTGTGGTTTAATTTAATGGGTTTGTAGTTGCAAATACAAAACCATCCATGTGTTTTCGTCTTGCTCGAGAGGGAGGTCGCGAAACCAAGACCACTAGACTGATGGCCTAAAGAGTGGGTCGACATGAGGTTCAGCCCGAGGGGATGAGCCCTAGTCCCATATCCTAACACTCAGCTTGAGAGAATGAGTGGGGTAAGGCATAAACTAGCCTTCATGCGGCAAATGGGTGCTCAAGAAGGAACTTATTTCCATCTAAAGCTTAGCCTAGTCACTATTATCTTGCAAAATTCCTACCGAAAACATGTACCCAACGGTTTATCTCAACTTGTATTGCAGTCACACCCCAAGAACTCTTCCCCATACTTGATTTTCTTGTTATTTTTGTTGTTTTTAGTACTTGTGACAAAAACCCCAATTGATATTTCACACTTTCGTGTCACCCCCTTTAATTTACTACGTTTTTACTCGTTAATGTCTTTAGCTACGACTAGTTAGAACTAAATTTTATTTTTCTATCAATTCTCAAAACCACTCCGTTGGGACATGACCCCAACCTTTCGTTGGGTTACTATATTATTGATGATCGTAGACACTCATACCGTAGAGTAGTGTCATTGGTCACGATAAGCATCAAAATGGCGCCACTGCCGGGGAGTGGAGTTATTTGAGAATTTTTAGATTAGAAGAATTTTTGTTCTTTTTAGTTGTAATCTACTTACCTAACTCTTAGTTTTGTCTAACTTGTTTGTGTGTTGAGCTAGGATAATGAGTATACATGATGGAGATGGTGGACCAATGGAGCACCTCCCAGTATAAGTGATGAGATTTAGGGATCACATCCTGAACTTCAAGCATCTAGAAGGAGAACCTTTTATGAGTCGTGGCTGAGGTTTAAAACACTATTAATACAATGCCAAACTTATGAAATCCCCGATTTAGTTCTACTAGAATGCTTTTGTAGGAGTCTGAATCCTGAAAACAGAGGTTTAGTCGACTAACTTATGCCAGGTTGTCGTGAGAAATATCCCTATCAAACCGCAGCCAAATTCCTTGATCTTGTGGCGAAAACCAACAAGGATATTGAGAAGGACCAGCAATTGATCATTTTGCTGGGTCAGATGGATAACTTGACCTAAAAGGTCGAAGAACTGGAGGTGATGTCCAAAGAGAAGAGCAAATGCGGACCACCTATTGAGCAGGGAGGATCTTTGGACATTAAGAATAAACATATCGAAGATATGTTAGTAACCATTCTTCAAAAACTAAATGAGTAAGATAGAGTGCTGGAAAAGATTAGAGAAAATGTAGAAGTTCTAAACCAGATGAGCGGTTTGCACTCTACATCCATCTAGCTGATTGAAACTCTCCTGGGTCATGTAATGCCTCATCTCCATCAAGCACAAGGCAAGGGGTCGCCAAACGATGTTTTGGCTAACCCTAAAAGTGAAATTTAGGTGCTAACCCGCGTCCTGCCACGACATTAACTAAGGCGTTGTTTGGGAGGCAACCCAAAGCCCTTAATTACTGTAATTCTGTTATTTTTTAAATAAAGGTGTTTTGATTTTATAGGATTGGGAATGAAAAGTTTGTAAAAAAGTGCAGGATGAATTACACAAGTCCAACTGGCGAATCGTCGACTGCTACCAAGACCGCCGTTTGGAGCCTCACTTTGACTGAGGGTCATGTAAAACTGGGCGAGATAGATGAACACTCGGCGGATCGCTGAGTAGAGAAGGCAAATCCAACTAATGTTGCCGAATGGATAAGATCTGGAAAGATTTTATTAAACCATGGGTCTGAACTTTCAACCTTTTTCATATTCTCTCACTCTCGATTTTCGCAAAATCACACCTACTTAGCATTTTCAGAATTTTCGCACATCGTAATTATTTTAGCTGCTTTAGTAGTGCTTGGATCTGTAATAACCTGCCACCTAGCATCACAGTTTTGACCTAATCTGCCTAAAAGGATGGTTCTCCAAACCCTACATTTAATTATGATATTTATGTTCTCATTCCAAGTAATTTTATCCTATGTCATGTGTTGTGCCTCCCTGATAAATTTAGGCTATTCAACATGCTGAGGCGAGCTCGCCGAATCACTTGGCAGTTAGCCCAAGGGACTTCATCTCGCTTTTAAATTTATACTATTCGTAGTTAGTGTTCTATAACTCTCGGTCAAAAGCCATGGTCTTCAAACGCAGTCGGCGACTCACCGAAGGTCTCTTTAGTCACCCTTTGTCTGCATTCCCGAACCTTTCTACACTATATACTTCGGCGGATAAAGCTGCGATCGCCAAACCAACTTGGCGACTCGCCGATCTATACGACGAGTTTGTCTGTAATTGCATCCCTCTGAAGTTGATTTAGTTGTTTTAACTTCTTTCGGATCCTTTGCAGAAATGGCTAGATCTAAAGTTGCAGGAAAAAGCAAGCCACCTAGAAGTAAAACAAAAGGGATCACAATCAAAGAGGATGCAGACGTGTTCACAAGCAAAGTTGCTAAACTTTCCACAATGGTGAAAAAGGGAAAGGCAAACACAAGACCCTTGAATTGACAGATGCAAGCACTGACAGTAATGGCTTTTATAGAAATAACCCCAACCAATCTAAAAGCAAAGATGTGAGTTCTGATAAGGAAGATATGCTAATAGCACAGAGGATCGAGCGGCGAATTAAGAAGAAGAATAATTCATCCAGGGCAAGGACGTAACAACCTACCACTACTACACTTCCAATTCCAAAGCAGGCAATGGTATTAACACCTCCAGTGCAAGGTCCTCTGCCCAAATCTATGAATCAAGTAGAGGTTGAGGGGCTAGGAAATTTTTTGGAAGAAAAGCGTCTGTCCATAGAAGGGGTTATAGACAGGCACCCAGAGATAATGGAGTGTCTGAGATACCACCAGTTTCAAATCTTTACCAAACCCCGTGGCCAGTATATTCCAAATTGGGTAAGAAAATTTTACAGTGCATACAGTGCACTAATACCCCAACAAAATCAACTAGCATCAGCCTTCAAAGAAGTTGGCTATGTGGTTGTCAGAGATAAAAAGGGTGAAGTGTGATAGTGAGGAAATCAACACAGCCTTGGGCCTGTCCACAAACATTGGGGATCACTGCCAGTATTTGATTAGAACAAAGCAGTTGGATGAGATAAAAAAGTGGTTAGCCCTACTAATTGCAAATATGACTCCCAAGTGGTTGGCGGAAGGAGTTCCGATTGAAAAGAAAGAACTTAACATAGCAGCAAGGTTCTAGTTCAGTTTTATCAGTAGTGCAATTATGCCATCCCAAAATGAGTCAAGCCCTTGCCTCGCCAAGGCAGCTTGCCTGGGTTGCATAATAGAAGAAACTCAGATAAATTTGGGTACAATCATTGCTTCAGAAATACTCATGCGTGCAAGGCAGAGCTGAACCTCACTTCCATTACCAGTCTTGATCATAGAATTATGCAAACGAGCCCAAGTGCCTTGAGACACCAAGAAGGATGTGGAAGTGATACCCACAGCCTCTACTGATATCTGGAAGTTTGAAGACGAGTACCTTAAGGATCAAGCAGAAAGGAAGAATGTATCAGCGATGGAATTAGTCAACACAGAATCATCGCCTGCAAAGACATCTATGCGTGCTCCGGCCCCTGGGCCTTCAGGTATATCCATTGTCACTGTTACTCCCGCTGACACTCCAGGTTCTTCTGTTGCTGCACAATCGCAAAGACCCAGTACTGTTGCTGTTGTTTCCCGGCTTCCACTCACCCGGGCGTCCCTACTCCGGATGGGACAGCTGGCTCTTTCTACTAATCGTTGAGCTGCTAGCCTAGAGGACACTGTTCCATACCTGATCCAGATTGCCTTAACTGAAGCTATGCCACCTCTGAGCACTACCATTGATGCCCTAGCCAAAATAGTGATGTCTGAGCACAACCAAGGGTCCACAGAGGAGGTGATGGCGTTAAAAGCTGACATTGTTGAACTAATAAAAGATGTAGACCAACTAAAGGCCACTGATGTGTCCATGGTCATTGGAATAGTAGAGATACCAGACATGCCTGAATTTCCTCAGAAGATTAATGGACATGGGTGTAGAACAAAGAAGGTAGCCGACCATGAGTCAGAAGCAAAGACTAATGAAGCGACGCATGAAGGGACTGAGGAAGCTACAGATAAAGACTCGACTGAGACGGATGAAATAATTATAGATGTTGTTGTGCAAGCTTCTTCAAAAAAATCTCCTGCTGCTAGATCCAGTGGAGTTGGTCCTTCTGATGGTCACTCTGAGGTACTGATGCCCAGAAAGATAAAGCGACCCATTAGCTAGGATCCCCTCTTTACCTTCCTCTCTAACCGTGGCTATCTTCAAAATCTTGGTTAATTTTATTTGCATTTGAGGACAAATGATTTTTATTTGTGGTGGGGTGAGGTTCACCTTTTTGTGTGCTATTTGTGATTCATGTTTTGTATATATTTGTGTTGTTCTGTTCAAAATTGTGTTTACACTGCTTTTCATGGATGTTTGAGCTTATGGATCCTTTAATTTTAAATTGCAAAATCATTTTGACCCTTCCGAAAAATTATTATTATTTTTCAAAAAATTTCGCCACCGCTTTTGTTGAAAGTGGTTGTTCTCGTACAAATTTAAGTCTCGGTTTCGATCAATATCGATGACTTGAATAGTGCTCTCAATTGAACGAACATGAACGTGCGGCTGCGAGGAGACCAATAAAGTTACATAGACAATATGTGAACTCTTTGCATCTCGTTGTGATTAGCCATTTATCGAATTGATTTTCCCTTTTGATGATCGTTACACACTAGCGAAAGTGTATAGTCTTGTTTGGATTTAGTGTCGATGCCATGTGTGATGAGCTTACTTTGAACCTTGCATGAATAAACCTAGAATTTGCCATGTTAGTCTGATTGCTTTAGTAAGGTGTGCTCTTGAAATGATCTTAGGCAACTTTAAAGAGTGAGTCAATTTCACATATATCTCTTTTGTGGCCTACCCGTGAGCGGGTTAAACTCTTTTGAACACCCTTTGAGCCTTACATTTCTTTGGAAGAACATTGATGAACCCTAAACCTTACTTGACCCACTACCTATAATTTGCTTGATTTGTGGTTTAGCAAATAGACAACTTAGGCCAAAAGCCTAAGTTGGGGGTGTGGTGGAAAGAGAAGGCAAATCAAGAAGTGCAAGAAAGTCCCTCTTACCCATGATTTTGAGAAAAATGGAACCCCTCCATATAAAAAAAAAAGAAAAAGAAAAGACAGAAAAGGAAAAGAAAAAGAATGAAAAAGAAAGTTGTTGAATAAAGTACAAAAGAAATGGCGTCTCTTAACAATTCATGGGAAGCGAATAATAGGATGACTCATGAGCACTAAAGAAAATGATGAAGGAAAAGGGAAGGAAGTGTTGTGAGCACCACATTCATGAGGATCTTTAGTCACTAAGCCTAAATGACCATACCTTTGCACTCAGCCCCATTACAAGCCTTAGAAAGACCTTTCTGATCTTGAGCAAGCCGAACCGAAGGTTGATTGGAAAATAATGACAAACCTATGGGTGAAAACATGCATTGTGTTCCTATTTTTGAGTGTGAGCGTTGCATCTGATTCCTGATCTTAAATTGATTTACCCCTGTGCGTGAATATGGAATCATTCTTTGTGTGAGGGTATTCAAATACTGTTGTTGAGCTTGAACTTGCATTAGTAGCAAGTATCGTGAGCATGAGAAATCTTTGGTAGTGGTGTGTCACAACTTGAATCTTTTAGTACACAGTTGATCTTCACATAAGTAATTTGAGTCTTGTTGTGTATGTTCATGATTTAGTCTTGTGTAGCACTATTTGAGACACCTTGTTGAACGGCTGAACTTGAGTATGCTTGAGGACAAGAAAAAGTTTAAGTTGGGGGTGTTGATGAATCCACAAATTGGACTCATTTAGGGCTTTATTTTGATAGAAATAGTGTCCTCAAATGCTTATTTTGTATCAATATCTGATGAAAACTCTTAACTTTCAGGTATTTGAAGTTTTTGTGGAAGCATGGACACTTAGGCGCAAAAATGGAACAAAAAGGCTGAAAAAGAACGAAGAAGCTGAAGCCTACGTATCGCCAAGCACACTTGGCGACTCACCGAAGGGACGCACTCCGCCCTTTGTTCCAGTACGCGAAGCCCTGAAGGAGAAGGATCAAAAAGGCGATGAAAGAAGCTGTCAGTGCTTTGCCGAATAGTTCCGCGAAGCAGTACTATACCGCCCAATGACACAGAGCACGACGATGCTGAAGGCTAGTGCAAGACGGCGACGAACTACACCAAAGGGCAAATTGCCGAGTTAATCGGTGATTCTGACTAACCTCGCCGAAAGATCTGCCAGCACTATTTTCTGAAGTATATAAATACTAAACTTGTTATTAATTTTTAAAGAGTCGAACATTAATTATAATTTCCAGAATAGAATAATAGTTTTAGGATATTTTCTCTCAAGTTTGGAGAAGGTTTTGGAGACTTGAAGAAAGAAGGATTTCATCTTCCCCAAGTTGGAAGTGGCTCTTCTCCATTCTTCTTCATTATCTTAAATCAAGGTTTAATTTCTTATGACCATTTGATTTTAGTATCATTTTAGGTGTATTTTGTTATTTCTTGATGTGTGGCTAAAACCCCCATTCTTGGGGTGTGATTTAGCAAATATGTGTTGATATTGTTGTTGGGTCTTGCTTGCTGATAGATTAGATGTATTTTAATGGTAATTTCACCTAGTGGTTGTGGTTTAAATTAATGGTTTTGTAGTTGCAAATACAAAACCACCCATGTGTTTTCGGCTTGCCTGAGAGGGAGGTCGTGAAACCAAGACCACTAGACTGATGGCCTAAGGAGTGGGTCGACATGAGGTTCATCCCAAGAGGGTGAGCCCTAGACCCATATCCTAACACTCAGCTCGAGAGAGTGAGTGGGGTAAGGCGTAGGCTGGCCTTCATGCGGCTAATGGGTGTCCGTGAGGAACGCATTTGAAACGGGGTAAGTTGCCCGAGAGGGTACTTATTTCCATCTAAAGCTTAGCCTAGTCATTATTATCTTGCAATATTCCTATTGAAAGCATGTACCCAACGATTTATCTCAACTTGTATTGCGGTTACACCCCAAGAACTCTTCCCCATACTTGATTTTCTTGTTATTTTTGTTGTTTTTACTACTTGTGACAAAACCCCCAATTGATATTTGACACTTTCATGTCACCCCCCTTCAATTTACTATGTTTGTACTCATTAATGTCTTTAGCTACAACTAGTTAGAACTAAATTTTATTTTTCTATCAATTCTCAAAACCACTCCGTTGGGACACGATCCAAACCTTTAGTTGGGTTACTATATTATTGACAATCATAGACACTCGTACCGTAGGTTAGTGTCATTGGTCACGATAAGCATCACTACTCAAGGAGGTAAATAGGCCATTGACCCCCCTATGCCGTCTCAGGTTGAAATTGTGGTAGAAAAAGATGCAAATGAGGTGGAGGTTACTGGAGAGTCAAAAAATGCTATAGAGAAGGAAGCGGAGGTGACCCAAAAAGTTGTTCCCATGCCTAGACCTCCTGTCATGACCCGAGAGGACCCCCTAGTCGTAACACGGCGTACTCGACCCCGAAGGGGTCTTATACAAGCCTCATAGCTTATTCATTGCATAAGATACTTGAAAATAGAGAGGAATTAAAAACTTTCTTTACAATCAAAGACATTTTCATTACAAAGCAAGCGGAAGACTTTCTAGACTTTGTACATATTGTCTCAAACTATCTATACTTGGAATACAACATTGTGACTTAGCCCATACAAAAGCTTAAACTATACTTAAAGACATAAAAACAACATAATGGGTTTTGTCCTCGAAACTATGAGGATTCACCAACGCTTCGTCTTCAAGCACCTTAGAAACCTATCCTTCAAGCTTAGAACACCAATATCTCCAAGCCCTACACTTTAGTAAGAAAGTGGAAGAATGGGGTTAGCACATTAGATGTACTAAGTATGATGACCATGCAAAAACATGCTTACAAAGGACATTTCATTGAAAGTCATGCTTTTATGCCATTTTTAAAAGAAAAACTTCATGAACATTGATACAATAGGCATAATATAAGTCACAACCAACCTTCAAGTCATTTATCACAATAGAGACATATTCACCATGTAACCCATTACCTTCACATGAACCTTCACTTCAAGTAACCCTTACACTCTGTTTGGATCATTGTTACCCATTGTATTGTATTGTTAAATTTCGTTGTGACGGAACAATAAAACCCCCTATTTTATGGAACAACTGATTTGATGTCTTCCCATTGTTACTTAATTTCTTTTTCCAATTATATCTTTAGATAATATTTCAAAATACTATTTTACCCTTTACCTTATATTATTTAATTCTAGTCAAACCTCCTACCCTATAATAATTATAGATATTTTAGTAAATTTATAAATTACAATACAGTACGATACAATCAAACCAAACAATTAAAATGTTATTAAACAACAACAAACAATATAGTCTAGCCAAACATTATATCTACCATACAATACAGTACAATACAATACATTATGAAACAATGGGTAACAATGATCCAAACAGAGTGTTAGGCTATACCTTGTGCAATGTATGGATAGCATCTCATACCACCATCCACACCAAGGCACCACCTTAAGGTCACCAAAAGTGAACGTGCCATTCAACCTTTCCAGCTTCAACAATATCAATTCATAAAGACACATAAACATTACATGAATCACATCACCAAATTAAGACCAATATCTAAGACAACTCTAAGTCATACTTGTGCAATGTGCAAGTAGAATCCCATACTACTACTCACACTAAGTACTCCTTTGAAGTTACCATAGACAAGGCACATTCATATACAATAAGTCATGACAAGGAAGTAATCTCATTTCACAATCCAAGTGTAGCATGCATCTTTACATCTAAGCATTTAAGCCAACATTCTTCATTAGGTTCATTTAGGACACATTAATGCATTTAGAGGACTTTCATACATTAGTCATTAAGACTTAGAGAACTCACTATAGCACCTTCAAAGCCTACTTGTGCAATGCATAGATAGCATCCCATACTACTACCTACACGTTGTAGTACCTATCAAGTAACTAGAGTGCACATCTCACATGATGGGAATAAGCGTTTAACCGACATAGACCATGAGAGCTAGATCATGGAATCTGATGTACTATCCCACATCGTAAGGGTTGGTCTACTTGCCTAAGGTAAACTGGTAACATTAGCTTGGATGGAATCCGCTGGCTAATATCCTATGTGGGCACATAGTTATGGGATAGGAAGATGTTCATTTGAACTCTAACCTAACATTGGGAGAGTTTCCATCTAACCATATCCACTCGGTGCTTAGCCTACATTCCCATAGATTATTTCATTCACATTACATTAGTGTATTAGGGAGGAATGCCATAGGCCTATCGACCCATGATACATCATTACCAAGGAAGGAATGCTATAAGCCTATCGATCCATGGTACATTCAAGGGTAGCTCTAGAGTCCATATGAAAGGAATGCTATAAGCCTATCGATTCATGGTCCCTCATTACATTCTTATACTCATGAAAGGAATGCCACTAGCCTATCGATTCATGATACATTGACTCATTAAGAAAGGAATGCCACTAGCCTATCGATTCTCGAGTCTTCATTACATTAGATCATGTATGAAAAGAATGCATAAAGCCTATCAATTCATAGCCGTCAAGTCAAGACACATTCATCACTCATATATGAAAGGAATGTCATAGCCTATCGATTCATATTCATCTTTTCAAGACACATTCATTATTCTAGAAAAGGATGCCTAAGCCTACCAATTCTAGGCATTCATTCATTCATTTATGAAGAGGCTACCAACATTAGGTCTACCAATTCAAGACATTAAGACAATAAGTCAAGATACATTCATTACTCAAGAGAAGGATGCCTAAGCCTACCAAGTCAAGAGATCACACTCAACATAGCTTCCATTTATCAAGAAGATGGCACCTAAGTCTACCAATCCAAGATGCAATATTACATTATAGAACTCTTCACAATCTATCATCATCATTCATGAGTGTTAAGTGAGAACATGCTCTCAATCACAACACATTTACATTCACAACATAATTACCTTTACTTCATTAGAATCTCATTCAAATCCTTCACATCACATTCACATGTATAATATCATGATAATACTTCAATTCATCAAACTATGCCTTCAAGGCCATGATCACAATATACATAGTAAGTAAACACCTCTACCTTTCAAGTGGATCAACAATTCAAGCTCAATTCTACATTAACATGAAATTAGGTCAAACTTGCCCTTTCAAGGCTATGATCACAAATCATCAATTCACCAACAATTCAGCATAATTAGACATAGATAATGATACAAATCAATAATCTAAATCAATCTATACATAAATCCATCATCATTCATTCATAATCAACAAACCCATTTCATAAGGCCAAATGTAGGAATTGAGAGAAATCAGGTGTTCATAGAGTAAAATCATCTTAAATCATCAATTAAACATCAATATAATCATAGTTTATCATTTGAAAATGCTTGATGCAAGAACCCAAGAGATTGAGTAAAACCTAGGGTTTTTCATGAACTTGAAAAGTTTGAAAACTTCTTTGAAATTGACTCTAGGGTGAAAGCTAACCCTAGATGAAGGATCACCATACTTTGCTAAGATTCCCCAAGAAATTTGAGGAAGAACCACCTTGGAATCACCAAACCCTAGCTTCAATGGCTCCCTTCTTCTTCTTCTCTAATGGAGGATTTCTAGTGAGAGAAATATTTGAGAGGAGATGGGTTTCTTTTGATTATATTAGGAGTGACTTAAATGAAAGAATTTAGGTCTTAAAAAGGTCTTATAGTTGCTAGGAAAGGAATAGAATAATAAGGACTTAACTTCAGAAAAGGACTAAGGACCCACAAAGTTTAAACTTAAAAGTTTACACCAAACCCGTTTAAGCTCACCCTTTGCACCCCTTGGCCCGCCAAGGGCACTAGGCGACTCGCCTAATGGCCCTTGGCTCGCCCATTTTTTCAACCTGACAATGCTTCACTATTTCGGGCATAACTTTTTACTCCGAGATCGGAATTGGGCAAACTCGGTGGAGTTGGAAAGAGGACTCAGAGACCTAAAGTTCCAACTTAAAATTTCACCTCCTTCACGACTTACCTCACCCATCTTCCCTTCTTAGCTCGCCCAATTTTCCAGTGAGCTCCCAAATTGGGCAGTCCACTAGGTGATCAAGAGGGGTCAATGTGTGGCACACCAAGATGGTTGGCGAGCATGGACTTAGCTCGCCCTTCGGTCCAACATCTTGGCCAAATGGGGTAGCCACTAGGCGATCACAAGGGCACAAGGGTGACTCGCCCAACCCTTTGGGCGATCAAACAGCCCCCACGCCAAACAGCCCTTCAAGGAACAAGGCTTCCTTCACCCAATCTTGCTAGTCTAGGCCCTTTCTTGCACCCTAGGCTTCTACCTTGCTCCATCTAGGTTCTAAAACAGCGTAGACATCAACCTAAAGTCACACTAACCCAAACGTTAAGGCTCTAGTTCAACCTATCATTTTCCGAGTTGTTACACCTCCACCTCCATTCCCACAAATATTGGTGAAGAAGACCGAAGAACAAAAATACCGGAGGTTCATAACCATGTTGAAACAGCTTACCATCAATGTTCTGTTGATAGAAGCTTTAGAGCAAATGTCTGGGTATGCAAAATTTATGAAAGATTTGGTGACCAACAAGAAGGCCATCAGTTTTGAGAATGATGAGAGGTTGCAACATTGCAGTGCTATTGCTACTAAGTCACTTGTCCAAAAGAAAGAGGATCCGGGAGCTTTCACTATACCTTGTACCATCGGGATTTTGCACTTTGCGAAAGCTTTGTGTGATTTGCGTGCTAGCATCAATTTAATGTCATTGTCCATTTATAAGAAGTTGGGTTTAGGGGCTCCAAAACCAACTGTGATGCGTCTACTAATGGCCGATAGAACTTTGAAAAAGCCCGTTGGTGTTCTCCAAGATATCCTTGTGAAAGTGGAGTCGTTCATTTTTCCGGCGGATTTTGAGATACTTGATTGTGAGGTTGATTTTGAGATTCCCATGATCTTAGGGAGGCCATTCCTTCTACTGGGCGTGCATTAGTCGACATGGAGAGAGGGCAGATGAAGTTCCTACTAAATAATGAGGAGGTAACTTTTAATATTTGTAGGTCAATGAAGCAGGAAAGCAATCTCAAGACGGTATCAGTGGTGAATCATATTGTGGAGTGAGGTACTGAAGTGTCTATTGAAGAAAGGTTGGGTGTTGATGCACTAGCAGCGGTAATGATGAATTTTGATGGTGATGGTATTAAAGACTATGATGAATTAGTTGCCACACTTGATAGGTTCGAATTTCGTTCCAAACCAAAAATATTGGAGTTAGATATGACGAATCGCGACTCTCCACCCACAAAACTGTCTTTGGAAGAGCCTCCAATATTGGAGCTCAAGGCTCTACCATCTCATTTGAGGTATGTAGTCTTGGGAAATATGGCACTTTACCGGTAATCATTGCTGCTAATTTGAGTGGGGAACAAGTAGAGGCATTGGTTTCTATGTTGAAGAGGTTCAAGCGGGCTATTGGATGGACTATTGCGGACATTATTGGGATTCCTCCTGGCATTTGTTCTCATAAAATCCAACTCACGCCGGAAAGCAAGCCAAGTATTAAGCACCAAAGGAGACTTAATTCACCTATGCAAGAGGTAGTCAAAAAGGAAATCATCAAATGGTTGGATGCTGGAGTCATATACCCCATTGAAAATAGTTGTTGGGTTTGTCATGTTCAATGTGTACCTAAAAAAGGGGGAATTACTGTGGTTCCTAATGTGAAAAATGAGCTAGTCCCAATGAGGCCAATGATTGGATGGAGGATATGCATGGACTACCGCAAGCTAAATGCCTGGATAGAAAAAGATCACTTCTCAATGTCGTCCATGGACCAAATGCTGGATCGCCTTGCTGGTAAGGGTTGGTATTGTTTTCTAGTTAGGTATTCGGGCTACCAATCAAATCTCCATAGCTCCGGAAGATCAAGAGAAAACCACTTTCACATGTCCATATGGGACTTTTGCCTTCAAAAGAATGTCATTTGGGTTGTGTAATGCTCCATTGACTTTCCAGAGGTGTATGATGTCGATATTTTTAGATATGATGGAGGACATGATTGAGGTATTTATGGATGATTTCTCAGTGGTAGGTGACTCGTTTGATGGTTGCTTGATGCATCTAGCTGAGGTAATGAAACGATGTGAAGAGTGCAATCTTGTGCTCAATTGGGAAAAGTGCCACTTCATAGTGAAAAAGGGTATAGTTCTGGGTCATCGGATTTCTGAGAAAGGTATTGAGGTTGATAGAGCCAAAGTTGAGGTAATAGAAAAGCTTCCACCACCTATCTCTGTTAAAGGTGTTAGAAGTTTTCTTGGGTATGCAGGTTTTTACCGAAGGTTTATCAAAGATTTCTCTAAAATTGCACACCCATTGTGCAAACTACTCAAAAAGGAGTGTAAATTTGATTTTGATGATGCTTGTCTGAGAGTATTTGGAGAGTTGAAGGCAAGGCTAGCATCAACACCTATCATTATTTCACCAGATTGGGGGCAACCATTTGAAGTGATGTGAGATGCGAGTGGGGTGGAGCTTGGTGTGTTATTGGGACAGAGGCGATTGATGATTCTTCATCCGATTTACTATGCTAGCAAAGCTTTGAATGTGGCTCAAAAGAACTATAATGTGACTAAACAGTAACTCCTTGATGTGGTTTTCGCATTCGAGAAATTTTGATCCTACTTGCTTGGTACTAAGGTCATAGTGCATACTGACCATTCTGCATTGAGGTATCTGATGGCTAAAAAGGATGCAAAACCAAGGTTGATTAGATGGGTATTGTTGCTGCAAGAGTTTAATTTTAAGGTGAAAGATAGAAAGGGGACAGAAAATCAGGTTGACGACCATTTGTCCAAATTAGAGGAGGAAGCTATGCTCAAGTTAGGAGATGGGGCTGAGATTAATGATGCATTCCCAGACGAACAGGTATTGGCTGCTTCTTATGATCTTATCCCTTGATTCACATATTTTGCTAACTACTTGGCAAGCGATTTGGTTCCATCGAATTTGTCATTTCACCAAAGGAAAAAGTTTATGCATGATGTGAAGAAGTTCTTTTGGGATGAGCCTTACTTGTTTCGTATTTGTGCTGATGGGATTATTCGTCGTTGTGTGCCTGAGGTTGAGATGATGAGTATACTAGAGGCATCTCATTCATCGCCTGTTGGTGGGCACCATAGTGGTATTCGGACTGCTCATAAAATCTTGTAGTGTGGGTATTACTGGCCTACCATCCACCAAGATGTTCATGATTTTGCCAAGTCTTGTGACCGTTGCCAAAGAGAAACGATGAATTTCAAAGAAGCAAGAGCTACCTATGAATCCAATATTGGTGATTGAGTTATTTGATGTCTGGGGCCTTGACTTCATGGGTCCATTTGTAAGTTCACATGGGATGAATTACATTCTTGTTGCGGTTGACTATGTGTCGAAATGGGTGGAAGCAATTGCGCTTTCAAACAATGAGGGAAAAAAGTGTCACCGCATTCCTAAAAAAGAGTATATTCTCCAGATTTGGTACACCTAGGACAACTATCAGCGATGGAGGTTCTCACTTTTATAATAAGTTTCAAGGTGTTGCTAGAGAAATATGGAGTTCGTCACAATGTAGCTACTCCTTACCATCCGCATTATAGTAGGCAAGTTGAGGTGTCAAACAGAGAGACAAAGCAAATCCTTGCAAAGACTGTGAATGCCAACAGAACGGATTGCTCAAGAAGGCTTGATGATTCTCTATGGGCCTATCGCACCGCATTCAAGACTCCCATAGGTATGTCCCACTACCAACTTGTATATGGAAAGTCATGACATTTGTCGGTAGAGATAGAGCATAAGGCAGTGTGGGTGCTAAAGAAGTTGAATCTGTATAAGGGTGTTGCATCGAGTCAAAAATTGAATGACATGAATGAGCTTGATGAGTTTCGCCTAAAAGCAAATGAAAGTTCAGTCTTGTACAAGGAGAAAATGAAGGAGTATCATGATCAAAAGATTGAAAAGCGTGAATTTGTTGTGGGTGATCTGGTGCTTCTATTCAACTCAAGGTAGCGCTTGTTTCCTGGCAAGTTCAAGTCCAAGTGGACTGAGCCATTCAGAGTCACACAAGTATTTCTACATGGAGCGGTCGATCTTGAAAACAACAAATGAACGAGGTTCATAGGGAACAGGCAAAGGATCAAGGTCTACATGGGGAAATCGGAGAGTGTGCAAGAAATGATTGAGGCCTATTATCTTGATGAAGTCTGAGTAATCAAGGTGTGTGTGTCGCGCCGCGACGTTAAATAAAGCGTTGCTTGGGAGGCTACCCAAGATATACAATCTAGTCAACTATAGGTTTTTCTTTTCGATATAGGAGTTTTCTTCTTTCTTTTTGAGTTTTGTAGCTCTTTAGATAGGTGTTTATTTTTATGTTTTAGTGTAGGCTAGATATAGATTAGGGTCTGTGTCTAAAAAGTGTCCCAAAAATGTACAAAGAAAGTCCTAATGGGTGCTATGGGTGCTATGGGTGCTATGGGTGCTATGTGTACAGAGACGAAAAGGCAAAATCTGCAGAAAAACAGTTGTGCAGTGGTCTACAGACCCCATCGACGGTCCGTTGGTCAAACCACGGACCGTGGATGGCGTTCATCAATTCCATATACGTTCTCTAAATTTTCTAAGTGTCAAAGTAAACTACAGACCCAACCTATGGTCCATAGGTTGAACTACGGACCGTCGACGGGGTCTCGTGGGTCCAACCTAGGGTTTCTGCCTAACCTGACCCAGACCCCTTTTTATTAAAACTCTTCATTTTTAAAACATTTTAACTACCATATTTTCTCCCCTGCCATTACAACCATTCAAGCACCCCATATTCTTCTATTAATCACCCATAAATCACTCCCAAAACTCCCATATCAATCCTCCATCTCCCATATCTCCCTAATCACTTCCATTTTCTTCCCCAACGATTTCAAGGTCCAGGTTCGGTGTCAACGGCTAGCAAAGAGGTTCAAGGAGCTCATTGCACTAACACACTCACCCACTTCGATTATTTGTACGGTACCATGGCTCCAAAGCAAGTTGTTACCTACACACGGGGAGGTGGGGCAAGTCTAAGTCCGTCTCCCCTTCCCGACATATAACAGAGGTGGACAATGATACAGAGTACATCCCACCTGCCACGAGGGCTTCACCCACTTCCCCCCGCACTACTAGGAACAGAGCCCAGCAGGTTAGCTCCGACGAGGTCACTGCCCCCTAGTTTGAAGAGGGGACCATATAGATCGGAGCACAGGCTGGCTTAGAGTCGCAGTCCATCTCCAGTCCTAGCGGTAGCACCGCTTCTTCATCTGAGGTTGATAGCTCAGGCGACAGCGCGGTACCTGATGTAAAATGGATTACATCAAGCCTATCCATTCACGAACCTCAATGCTTTGATGGAGTGTTCACATGGATGGAGGTTGTTTGGCATGTATAGATGCCAAGGAGGGAGTTCCATGCCTTTGCATGGGAACATATGCACCTTGAAGGAGCTCCCAGTTGGACAACACCATGCTTGGATGATAGCTTGGAGCGTGGGAGGCCTAACAAAGCGAGGAGGAGCAAGTGAATATGTGCTCCATTCGTCGAGCTGAAGAATCCTTCGGTGACTCACCAAAATCCTTTGGCGAGGGTTCCAAGATCGCCTAAGGTCTCAAGGAGCTACCAGGGAAAGTTGCACAAAGGGCGAGCTGAAGTCCATTAGTGCATTGCCAAGTGAATTAGGCGATGGTCCCCAGACCGCCCAAAGTTCCAGTAGCCCATCCAAGGCCAAGAGCAGAGTTCCTTGCCAAGTTCATTGGGCGCATCGCCGAGCCATTAGGCAAGCCTGACTTGGCTCGCCCATTGGCCCATTTCGGGTCACTTTTGGGCTCATTTCTGTTATAATATTAGCCTAAAACTATAAATAGGCCTTTAGGGTTTCATTTTAGGGAGATTGATTTGAATATTATGGTTGTAAACCTAAACTCCTTGTGTGAGTGTTTGAAAGCTTGGTAAGCTTTTGTTGAACCTTGTTTAGAAACGGGGGTTGCTTGGGATATTGATTCCCTTGAGGTCTTCGTAAGAGTTAGGTTATTCTTGACGGATTAACAAGGTGAGGTCTTTGGGTTTAATATACCCTTAGGTTGCTCTTTGTTTCCTCTTTTTGTGTCTATCTATTTATCCGGATTTGGTACTTGTTAGGATCTAGATTGGAGGTTATTGGATTTAATACATCCTTTAGTTGCCAATTGTTTCTTATCTTGTGTCTCTTCTTCTATCTTTCTTGTTTTCCGCTGTTTGTTGTGATTCTTCTAGTGAGAATTACATCATTTGGTATTAGAGCTAAGCTTAGCATCATCCCTATGATTCTAGTCTATGGTTTGTTGCTACAAAAATAAAAGTGTTCGGAAATGTTTTTGAGAAATTTCTAAAATGAGTTTCTTAGATCTGAGTTTTGTTTGAGTTTCTAAGGTTGGAATAGTGTTCTCCAACTATATTTGAGTCTTAGGCTGAGATTGGAAGGAGTTTAGAGCTTTATTGAAGATTCCACCATTGAAGACTTGAAGAAGCTTAAAGAAAAGGAAGTGGGTTTTGAAATTTGGAAGTTTTGGTTAGGAATTGAGTGCTAAAAAGTATTGGGGTTTGTTCCGTATATCAAGGAGAGCATTCACCTAAAGTTTCATGAAATTTTGAGTTAAAAATCTTTGGGGTTTTATATTGGTCTTCGTAGTGTTCTTGAAGTTCTTAAAGAATATTCAAATCTTCAAGAAGGGAATATTTGAAAAGGGAAGTGTTTGATTCCAAAAAGGAAGAAAGAGAAAGTGTTAATTTGTAAAAAGAGAATTTACCAAAGGGTAAATACAAAAGGCTAAGGAAGAGGGGGGGGGACCACCAAGGTTAAATTTTTGAAACCTTGCAGTTGCAATTTGAGGAATTTGGGCGAATCCTGACTTGGATCACCCATTCCACTCGGCGCCTTGCCCTTTGGGCAGCTAGGTCGCCGAGTTGGACCTCGTTTTGGTGAAGATGCTAGAAAATTCTGCGAGCTAAGCCATGGTCGCCGAATCCATTTGACACATCGCCGAATTTCCACCCATATCGCCAAGTTGCCTTGTCCGATTGGCAAGTTTGGCGAGTCAATCTTCAAACGAGCTGAACTTCACATTAGGCAAAGAAAATAGTGCATTTGGCGATCGGACACTCGTCTTATGACCCTTTTCATCTAATTTCTTAGTTTCCTTTCTTTTGATTCTAGTTCGTAGACAAGAATCCTAAAATGATTTTCAACTTGTAATTACCTACTTGTTGACTATTAGTTCTTGAATTCACTTCTTTGTTAGTGCTTTTCTTTGTGTGCTTTTATTCATTTTACTTCGTAGTTAACTTCTTGACTCAAGTCTGTTTTCTTTAATTGAGTCGTCCATTTTTCATTAAACAAAAATCCATTCCGACCAAGACTAGAATTGGCTGTTTTTGTGATCAACCGAGTATAAGCAATCTTCAACATTAGCCGCGCCAATTTGAGAGGCAATCAAAGATGTGTAAACACGAGTGATTGTGAGTTCATTTTCACTAACGCTAACATTTTTGTTTGTTGTTTTTCTGAGTCTTTCTTATTGTTAGGTACCATGGAAACCGGAAGCAAAACCTACCCACCAAAGGGAAAGGTTACCTTAGAATCTTCCATGAGGACTCCTACTGAAGAGAGTCGGATGATGAGGATATTGGATGAAAGCTTGGCTGAGTTTAGACGTCATATATCCGTGATGAATTCTAAACTGACCAAGGTGGATGATAAGATTTGGGCCAAAGAGAGAAGGTTCACACTACCATCATATGTGGTAAGGCGAACTATACCTATGAAGGCCACGAGCAATCACGAGCAAAGAGAGAATATCTTCTACTCCAAGTGCCTCATCCAGAGCCAAGTATGTGTCTTGATCATTGACAGTGGAAGTTGTGCCAACCTTGCTAGCACCGATGTGGTGGACTACTTGAAGCTTCCTACCACTAAGCTTGCTAAACCATACACACTTCAATGGTTGAATAAGGAGGAATTGAGGGTACATGAACAAGTATTGATTAAGTTTCAAATTGGGAAATATCAAGATGTTGTACTTTGTAATGTGATTCCCATGCAAGCTAGTCATGTACTACACAGGAGGCCTTGGCAACCAGCCACGTGTCAACATATGATAGAAGGCACAACACCTATACCGTCATTTCGATGGGTTGTAAGTATGTCCTTAAACCAATGTCACCATCCCAAGTCATAGAGTTGTATCAAAAGATGGATGAGTTGAGGGATAAAAGGGAAAAAGGAGGAGGGACATGTGGAGGCTGAGGCCCAAGGAGAAGGAGAAAAGAGGAAGTTGAAAGGAAAGGCCAAGTTGTTATTGGCTGAGCATAAAGAGATAAGGGGGGATGTGGGAGTCGAAAATGCATTGATCCTTGCCACACAAAGGGATCAGGAGTTGCCAGCTAACCCATCTAACTCTTCCCCTCCCCATTCTATTTCTTTCCTTTTGCAGGATCCTCGTGAAGCCCTTTCAATGGATACACTTGTGGGCTGTCCGGACATTTCTAAGGGAGTGTCCTTTCAAGGTGAAGAAGCTCTTTCTTGTGGGCATCAAGGTACAATAGCTAAACTTAACACTTTTTCCATTACAAATGAACAAAGTGTGAATGTTAGTTTGTCTTTAAGTGAGCCTATTGATTCTTTACCTTGTGTTGATAATGTGCTTGTTGAGAGTGTGGATACACTAGTTGATCTTATTGATGACCGAATTGATTCTTCTAGCAAGATCAATTTGTGTCCACCTAGTGTTAACACCCGTACTTTGAATGAAAGTTCATTATCTTGTTATAATTGTATTGATCAACCTAATTGTGAATGTAGTTCACTTGTTGAGGGTTCTTGTAATGTGATTAAGAAACCTCAATTTGGTGGTACTAATGATAATGTTGATCATTTGAATAGGGGTGACTCTTTGAGCATGTCTGTTGTGGATGATCCAATTGCTTGTTTTACTCATAGAGATCATGTGCTCGAAAATGCTTCGACAAATGATATTTGTCTTTTTGAGGGTGAACTTGAATGTTTTAATTCTTCCCTAATGGTTTATCATTCCTTTTTTAAGTACAATGTCTTATTTGAAGATGATGAAATCACTCCTAGTGATGTACCTAGTGGTGTGAATCTTGATAGTAGTGTAGTTCTTAATTACTAAACTGTCTATAGCAACCCACCATGGTGTGAAGCCTTTCCTCCCAAAGATGGAAATCTCTTCTTGAAAGATGAGACTACTCTTGTAGGGAAGGAATGTGATAAGGAGGAAGGTGGTGTGTGTTTTTCCATAACTTCTTCTTCTTGGTGTGTTTCACTCCTTGATAGTATGACCAATGCTTTTGAGCCTTTTGGTAGTCATACACATGAAAACACCCTAGAGGAGGTTGATTTGTGAGATACCTTTCGCTATTACTTGTTTACATATGATGAAGCTCATGATGTTGAGTGGAGTATGTTGTTGAGAGGAACAAGTGCCCACCTACTAAATGGAGGAGCACTTGATCCAGTTCTGTGGACCTTCTACCCTTTTGATCCCGGTGGATGTTTTATGGTATTTGAACTAGTGAGAGTATATTCCTTTGGGTGGTACTACCATGTTGATTAGGAGAATAACCATTGTCCTTGTTCTCCATTTGTGGGCTTAATAGCCATGACAATAGAGGATGTTTGGTTGTTCCTTGAGTTTGAGTCTCCTCATTTAAATGTTTTAAGTGATAACCTTTGTACTACCCATCATGCTAAGAGGATAAGCTTCTTGTTTATGATCTATATGGTTTTACAAGGTTTGGATTCGAGGACTCACTTTTATCTACTTGCATATGATGATACTCATACTTGTGTGGGTTGCATATCTTATGGTAGTAGTGATTTAAATTGGGCAAATGAGAGTCTCCTTGACTCGATGCTATACGATCCTTTTCCATTTGACCCCAGTGTCGTCCTTAAGTGTGTTGAATGTGGTAGTAACACCTTTTGTCATTTGCCTGATTCTTCCGTGGTGTTATTATTTGATCCAATGTACTTGAATAAGGTATGTTTACCAATTTGGATGGGGAATAGTTATGTGCTTGAACCTACTCATGAATTTGGAATAATTACTTTCTTGAAGTTCCCTAGTGCATTGGATGGGGTCTTAATTTGGATCAACACTACTTGTGCCTTCACACTTAGGTATGAGAGTGTTCATGTGATACTTGACATAAAGGAGGACTTGTGCTTGTTTGAATATGGAGCCAATGAGGGCTTACATATGAGGTTGTTTAAGTGTATTGGTTCCTACACTCTACCCCTTTGTAATGTTTCTTACTTAGCCATGTATCTATTGCTTTGATGGGTTACAAACCCTTGGTTGATGTTTGTGATGCTTGGTTATATGTTAAGTTTGTGCATCCTTAGCATGATGATGAATTTCTTATTACTAACGCTAATCCTCATGCCATAAGGATATTGTTCTTGTCTGCTTCCCCTATGGTTTTGCAAGGTATGGATTCGAGGACGAATCTTTTTCAAGAAAGTAAGGATGATGTAAAATGGATTACATCAAGCCTATCCATTCACGAACCTCAATGCTTTGATGGAGTGTTCACAGGGATGGAGGCTGTATGGCATGTATGGATGCCAAGGAGGGAGTTCCATGCCTTGCATGGGAACATATGCACCTTGAAGGAGCTCCCAGTTGGGCAACACCATGCTTGGATGATAGCTTGGAGCGTGGAAGGCCTATCAAAGCGAGGAGGAGCAAGTGAACATGTGCTCCATTCGGCGAGCTGAAGATTCCTTCGGCGACTCGCCAAAACCCTTTGGCGAGGGTTCCAAGATCGTCTAAGGTCTCAAGGAGCTACCAGGGAAAGTTGCACAAAGGGCGAGCTGAAGTCCATTGGCGCATCGCCAAGTGGATTGGGCAATGGTCCCCAGACCACCCAAAGTTCTAGTAGCCCTAGCCAAGGCTAGGAGCAGAGTTCCTCATCGAGTTCATTGGGCGCATCGCCGAGCCATTAGGCGAGCTCGACTTGGCTCGCCCATTGGCCCATTTCGGGTCACTTTTGGGCTCATTTATGTAATAATGCCTAAAACTATAAATAGGCATTTTGGGTTTCATTTTAGGGAGATTGATTTTGAATATTATGGTTGTAAACCTAAACTCCTTGTGTGAGTGTTTGAAAGCTTGGTAAGCTTTTGTTGAACCTTGTTTAGAAACGGGGTTGCTTAGGATATTGATTCCCTTGAGGTCTTGGTAAGAGTTAGGTGCTTCTTGACGGATTAACGAGGTGAGGTCTTTGGGTTTAATATACCCTTAGGTTGCTCTTTGTTTCCTCTTTTTGTGTCTATCTATTTATCCGGATTTGGTACTTTTTAGGATCTAGATTAGAGGTTATTGGATTTAATACATCCTTTAGTTACCAATTGTTTCTTATCTTGTGTCTCTTCTTCTGTCTTTCTTGTTTTCCGCTGTTTGTTGTGATTCTTCTAGTGAGAATTACATCAGTACCTACCAGAGTTGAGCCTCCCCCACCACCGATGAGCCAAATAGATGGTGTGTCCCTGGACAGCATCATATATATGAGAATAGCACGATGTTGAATGAGCACCAGCGGATGACTAGGACTGTTACTTAGGAGAACAGGGTCCTTATAGGCAGCCTCCATACTGCACAAACTATTGAGGAGCTCTTCAAGAGACACAGATTTGAGTGGATGGCACGAAGCCTCGAGACCTATAGTAAGGAGATGCCTGAGAGTTTTATGCCTCCTATGCTGCCACCGTCCGGAATTCGATCACTAAATGGGCCAAGCCCGCAGCTCAGCCTCCACTTTGGTACGAGAGTTCCCAGTCGACATCTTAGAGGCCACCATTCGCCGGTTTATATATAGCCCATCCCACACTCTGCCCCATTAATACGACAGAATATGACTACAGGATGGGCATTGTCCAGAGCAGGTTTTTCCAGAGAGATGTTGAGCAACGGGAGTCACTTTTGAGGTGGATGGCATGTCAAATTAATGTGGATGGGGAGCTCGCTGAGTGGATTCGTACTCCTAGTCAAGGTATTAGGAATGCTACACTGAGCTTCGCTGCGAAGTTCTTCTGGCTATTGGTTCAGAATAGACTGTCCCTCACTCAGGCGGATAATGTGGTTACATGGGACCAGGCAGACAATGTGGTTACATGGGACCGGGTCATGATGCTGGCAGCCATTATAGTGGGTTTGGAAATTGATGTTGCCCACATTCTGATAGCAGAGATCCACAAGAGGGCCTTCAAGGACACCACCACCCTGCCTTTCCCGTGTCTGATTTTCTATCTCTGCAAGGATGCTTCTGTTCCCATTTGGCATTAGGACCAGTTGCTTGATGCAACCAAGACTCTAGACATTGGCCTTATTCGAGATGATGCCAACCTAGCTGCATTATGGAGAGAGCCACAAGTTGTTGTACCGCCCTTAGGTGATGACCTAGTTGCGGATGTAGAACAGATGCAGGTTGATGACACCACCATTTCGGCCCCGATAGCAGATGCTCATACTCTTACAACTCTGGCCACTAGTTAGGCCCCGAGCTCCTCCCGAGCCACCCCATCTTCAAGGTCCACTTTCGTTCCTCTAACCCGAGTCCAGAAGCTGGAGACACAGATGGCCACTTTGCTTCAGCATATGAAGCCCTGGATGCAGCATTCTATTGCAGAGTCGGAGGTGAGGATGGAGAAAATTATGGACCAGAAGGTTCAGGCCGTTCATAAGTGCATGGATGTTTTTGAGTTGAAAGTCCTGGAGAGACCAGCCCCGACCATAGATGTGAGCACCTTCCAACAGGATTGGCTCGCCTCCATGCTGATGTTGCTGCACTCCTAGACCCCATTGAGACTGTGCCAGAGTCTGCCCCTGCGGTACCGGAGGATGAGGTGGTGATAACTACCCTATTTGGCGATACTATGCCACCACCAGACTTTTCCCTCACTACTAGGAAGTGCCCCCGTTCCGACAACACTATTGATACTGAGGAGGCTCGACATTTGAGGAAGAAAGAGTGACATTTGTTTGAGGAGGCCCTAGAGGGCATCTATACTTAATGAGGAGAGCAGACGGCAGTGGGCTCATGAGGTGGATATTGGCCCACCTGGCAGTTTGAGCACTACTGAGGGTGCTACATTAGTTGATGAGAGCGCTACTAATGGTGTTCCTAGTGTTGATCTAGCGGGCTCCAGGAAACCGGACCCACCCGCTTCTTGAGAGGTCTTCGGCGCATATACGCCATAGGTTTGCTTCACCCTATGTTTTACTTTTGAATTTTGTGCATTGAGGGCAATTGCACCTTATTTTTTTGGGGGTGGGGTAAATGGATTCTGAGTGATAGGGTGAAGTCTAAGTAACCCAACTCATAATCCTCTCTTGGGGTTTTCTTGCCTGTGTTCTTTTCCCCCCAAGAGACTATTTTACTTTTTGTCGAACCGGCATGTTTAGGATTGTATGTGTAGGAATAAGTAGAAGAATTAAAGCATGATGGCATAAAAAGCATAAAATTAATACCCTTCCAAAGAGTTGAAATGTGCTAGATTGTTAGGCTTGATGACTTGAATGTGCTGGATATTAATATGACATGTTAAGGAACCGATTTGACCTCATGACTTAAGCTAGAACTTGAACTAGGTAATCAAATCATCTGATAATGAAATAATGTTGCAAGTGTGTGTGAGAAAAGTTTGAATGTTCATACAGTATGTGCTAATCTAGAACTCGCCCCGTTGGTCCAGCTAAGATAATCTAGGCTAGAAGTTGGGAAATGATTATAGGCCCTTGTTCAAATAAGTCCACTCAAACCTAAATGATTCAACCAAAAGAAATAAATGTTCCCTTTGATCCAAATTGTTTGAGCCTAATGTAGAACACTTCTTTCAATACACCCTACTCACCTTCCCTAAAATAATTATTTTGGCCCCGGTCCCTCCTTGGACATGTGCACCTTGTCTTAGGCCAAAAGCCTAAGTTGAGGGTGGCTAATTCAAAAAGTTATCTTGATCTTGGCCCTATTATGACATCAAATATTGTGCACCTCAACTCATGCAAAATACATAAGTTCAGGGTGGCTATCTGATGTTTCCGTAATGAAGACACAACTTCCGATGCAAGTGTCTATGATCGTACAATAGTTTAGTAACCCAACCAAGGGTTGGGTTCGTCCCAAGAGAGTGGTTTTGAAAATTTATAGAAAAATAAAATTTCATTCTAACTAGTCATAGCTAAAGACATTAATGAGTAAAAATATTGTAAATTAAAGGGGGACACAAACGTGTCAATTAATAATAGGGGGTTTTGTCACTAGTAAGTAAAAAACAGCAAAATCAACAAGGGTTTCTAAGCAATGAGAGGAGATCCTTGGGATGTGACGGGAATACGGGTTAAGCTAGATTATTGGGTACATGCTTTCGATAGAAGATTCATAGAGTAATTGTGACTAGGCTAAGCTTTAAGAGGGATAAGCTCTCTCTCGAGAAACTTACCCCGTTTCAAATGTGTTTCTCTCGGACACCTACTTGCCGCATGAAGACCAGCCTACGCCTTAACCCACTCACTCTCTCGAGCAGAGTGTGTGGACACAGGACTAGGGTTCACTCTCTCGAGCTAAACCTCATGTCAACCCACTCACACTAGCCATCAATCTATTGGTCTTGGTATTACGACCTCTCTCTCGAGCAAGCCAAAAACACATAAATAAACTTGTATTTGCACCTACAAATTCATTAAATTCATCCACAACCACTAAATGAAATCACAATTAAACTACGATTAAACTATCAGCAAGCAAGACCCAACAATTATCTTAACCCATATTCGCTAAATCACACCTCAAGAATTGCGGTTTTTAACCACACATCAAGAGATAGAAATTTATACCTAAATGAGCTTGCATTCAAATGGGTATGAAGGTTTAAGTCTTGTTACAGGCCAAGAATGAAGAATCCCAGAGACCTAAGTCCAAATCCTTGGAGATGAAACCCTCTTTTTCTTCAAGTCTTCAAAACCCTCTCAAACTTAGAGAAAAAATATCAAAAAATACTATTCTATATGAAAATTATAATAACTGTTCGACACTTAAAACTACAACTCTAACTAGTATTTATAGCTTTCATAGATTTGTGTTGCAGCATATCATTCGGTGTCGTTAGTCAGAATCGCCGATCAACTCGGCGATTCTCCCTTTGGTGTAGTTCATCGCCATCTTGCACCAGCCTTCAGCATCGTCGTGCTTTGGGTCATTGGGCGACATGGTACTGCTTCGCGGAACTGCTCGGCGATGCGCCGACTGCTCCCTTTATCCGCTGACTTGATCATTTTCATTCCTTTTTGCGATGTAGTGTCCATGCTTTCCTTCAAACATCAAATACCTGAAACTTAGGGGTTTTCATCAGATATTGAGATAAAATAAGCATTTGAGGACACAATTTCTATCGAAATATAGCCCTAAATGAGTCCTATTTGTGGACTCATCAACACCCCCAACTTAAACTTTTGCTTGTCCTCAAGAAAATTCAAGTTCAGCCGTTCAAAAAGGGTGTCTCGAACAGTGCCACAAGACTCAATCATGAATGCACCCAACAAGACTGAATTTACTTATGCAAAGATCAAATGTGCACTCAAAGATTCAAGTTGTGACTCACCAATATCAACGAATCTCATCCTCACAATACTTGCTTCAAATGCAAGTTCAAGCTCAACTATAGTGTTCAAATGCCCTCACACGAAGAACGATTCCATATTCACTCAAAAGGTTTCATAGTTTAAAGCTTTGGAATCAGATGCAACGCTCACACTCACAAAGAAGAACATAATGCATAATTTCACCCATAGGTTTGCCCATATTTTCCAATCAACATTTGTTTCAGCTCACTCAAGATCAAAAAGGTCTTTTCAAGGCTTCTAATGGGGTTGAGTGCAAAGGTATGGTCATTTAGGCTTAGTGACTTTCATCCTCATGAGATGTGGTGCTTATAACACTTTCTTCCCTTTCCCTTCATCATTTTCTTTAGTGCTCATGAATCATCCTATTTTCGCTTCCCATAAATTGTTAGGAAACCCCATTTCTTTTGTACTTTATTCCACAACTTTCTTTTTCATTCTTTTTCTTTTCTTTCTTTTTTATATGGAGGGGTTTCATTTTTCTCAAAATCATAGGTAAGAGGGACTTTCTTGGACTTCTTGATTTGCCTTCTCTTTTCACCACACCCCCAACTTAGGCTTTTGGCCTAAGTTGGCTATTCAAACTAACCACAACTTCATGAGGATTATGGGTGATGGATTAAGAAAGGTCTAGTTTTCATCAAGTTTCTTCCAAAGAAAGGTAAGGCTCAAGGGGTGTTCAAGAAAGAATCAGACACTCACAAGGTAGGTCACAAAAGCGGTATATGTCAAATTGGTTCACACTCTTCGAAGTTTCCTAAGATCATATCAAGAGATAGCATCACTTAGTTGGCCGGACCAATGGGGCAACTTCTAGGATCTATCATGCATAGTTCACAGGTAAGCTCATCACACTAGGCATTGACACTATAAGTCAAACAAGACTCCACACTTTTGCTAGTGTGCAATGATCATCACAAGAGAATCAATTTGATACTAGGCTAGTCATAACGAGATGCAAGGAGTTCACATATTGTTTATGCAACTTTATTTGTCCTCATCGTAGCCGTACATTCAAGTTCATTCGATTGAGAGCACTATTCAAGTCATCGGTATTGATCAGAATCGAGACTCAAATTTTTGCAAAAGAACAGCCACATTCAAGAGCATATAGCGGGTGGAAAAAATGTAAGAAAAATTCAAAATATTTCGAAAGGGTCAAAATCGTTTTTGCAATTAAAAACAAAAGGAGCCATAAGCTCAATCATCCACAGAAAGTAGTATTTAACACAATAATAGCTCAAAGCCCAAATACAAAAGCAAAACACGAGTCACAAATAGCACACAAAAGGTGGGCCTCACCCCACTACAAATGAAAGTAATTTGTCCTCAAATGCAATTATCAAAAAATATCCAGACTTTAAAAATAAAGAAAGACCGAGAGGGAGGTAGAAATCCTGTCTACACAATTGCTCCATCTATCTGGGCATCAGTGCCTGATATATCAGCCTGGAATTTGATAATGGCCCACAGAGCTTCTTCAGAAGATTCAGCGACAGTTGACTTACTAAGATTGTCCAAGTCATGAGTCGCCAAAAAGGAGTGGATTGCTGTGAAGAATCCACGTTTCCATGAGGGAATAGTGGGGTCTCGGGGATTTGTTCCCTTGTTGAAACTGGGTTTTTGCCCTCATTATCCATTTTGGGGGGATTTGTTGCCTTTGTATTTTTCCTAAAAAAAATTTCTCTTGTTTATCGGGGTGGCATATCTCTTCCCGCTACTTTTGGTCTAGCCATTTCTGCAAAGCTTTGAGAAAGAGTTAGAAAGTATTCAAACAAAAGAAAAACAATGCAGTTTAATTGCAGCATCACTTCGCCGAACCAGTTGGCGAAGCGCGCAATTACTTAGGCGGTTCGCCGAGTGTAGTGCATAGAGAATACAAGGATGCAGACAAACGGCGAACCAGAAGTCTATCGGTGAAACGCCGAATGCTTTCGGCGATGCCATGCGTCTCGCCGAAATTTACAGAATTCAACATCACAATTAGCTTTAAATTAAAGGTGAGATGGGGATTTTAGGCAAACCGCCAAGTGGTTCGGCGAGCTTGACCCAGCTCGCCAAATGACCCAACGTGTCTGCTTTCGACCCACTTTCACGAATTCTACGCTGCGACCCCCGAAAACACAATCAAGGCATGCACAACTCAAATTAGGCTTCGACCCAGTGACAATCATGCTCAACCCATAAATTTTAAGTCAGTTAAAAAATGCAACCTTCAGGAATTAACTGTTTAACTTAGTACAGGAAAAATTTGCAAATCTAACAGGTAGACAAATATTCTAATCCTACCAGAGAAACCCAGCACAAATCAACAAGGTAATATCATTGCATTTGGTCCAAAATAGATAGAAAGAACTCACAGTTTGGGAACCAACCTTTCGTGCTGACTAAATGGAATTAATTCGCTAGGCAGCAATGCAATCCAAGTCCCGAACACAAATCAACAACTAAAATACTCTAAAAGTGTAGATATATTGAGAATAGAGTGCAGGTGTGAATTTGGGCAGATAAAAAGTGAGGTTAAGTGAATGAGGTTGAAACTTTTAAACTTTTGGCTAGCAAAAACCATCCAGTTCTAGCCCACTCGGCGACATTAGTCCAACTCGCCTACTCGCTCGGCGAAACACCGACTGTTTAGTTTTTCCGCTGAAATTTACAGGACCTCTGGTTTAAGTTGGGGGACCAAACGGCGGTCTCTGTCGACGGTTCGCCAATAATTTCTTATGATCGCCGAGTTTTACAGACTCCAATGCAAGATGGTATTGAGTCTAATGGTGGTCTAGTTCTGAGTCGCCGAACCGTTCGATGATTCACCGATTGGACCTGTTGCTCACAAATCTGCATTGTTCGTTCACTCTCTACACTTTCATCTGCACAATCAACACACCATTATTTTATCCATAAATAAGAAAGCAATTAAAGGGGTTTTGGGTTGCCTCCCAAACAGTGCCTTAGTTAACGTCGTGGCACGACGCAATTCCACCTTCAAACCTTACTCTTAGGGTTAACCATAGTATCACTAGGCAAACCCCCTTGCTGTCTCGAATTGAGGTGAGATGATATATGACCCATTTGGGTCTCCAACTGCTTGATTGAAGCAGAATGGGAGGTGATGGTCTGGCTAATGGTAGAAACATCTTCTTTCATGCCTTTCAGCATTTTGTCTGACCCTTCAACTTTTATGAGGATACGCGAAAGCATATCCTCAGACCTACCACCCTCCGAATCTTTTGGCTTTTGGCACTCGTGAGAAGGCACATATATGTCCTTATCCCCATCCTTCCCATTAGGATTTCGGTCCCTCCATTCATGATCCTTCTATCCTTCATCCCTGCCCCAACCTTGGTTACCACCCTGCCTTGGGTAGTTTGAACGATAACCACCACCTTGATTGGCTAGGAAGTTCACCTCCTCATTATATAAGGCTTCGAAATTCACCTCCTCAGTATTTGCGCACCCGACCCCCACAACATTTACACCACGGGCACCGGCCCCCATGACATTTTTGGATAAAATAACAAGTTGTGTCATGATCTTGGCCATGTTTTGGTCTCTCTCATTATCTTTGTTTATCTGCTCCTTAGATAGTTTGAATGTGAGAGGGGAGACTTGGTCTTCGCGGGTGTACCATGCCCTTCAAGGGGGAGATATAGTAACACAGTGAAACCAGTAGGCTAAACTAGAGCTTAACATAAGGGTTAGAGTCGTAAACGTACCTCCATGTACATAAAAATATAGGGTTACGTGTTAGAACGTCAAGGTACAACCCCCAAGGACCAACCATGGGTCCTTGAGGAGAACCCTTAGAAAGCTGCCTGGCGGTGACCCACGGAGGTGACCCACGCCTCATGGGTCAGCCCACGCCCCATGGGTGAGGGGTCGTGGGTCAAGCCTACAAAATCAAGCCTCAGAACCACAACCCACGCTTCACCAGCTGTAACACCCCCTCAAAATGAAGTAGGATAAAGTAGAGCCTCACATGGGTTTTATGCATTAATAACTTGTTAAAATAATGAACAATAGCCCTTTTAGTCAGTTTAAAGAGTTTGGAAGTGAAACGTCAAGGGACGACCAAGACGTTCGGAAACTAGTCTTTTACGTGTTAGTGTGTTCTAGTATGTTGTTCATGTTTTTATGTGTTGTTTGGAGTCTAAAATTAGTGGAGGTGACCTTAGTGTCATAATAAATGTTTTTAGGGTCAAAACGTTCGGATACGACTCCCCGGGGGCCACCCTAAGGGTCCTTGAGGAGGACCCCAACCTTGGCCAAGCAAGCTGCCAAGGTAGCTTGAAGTTGTGCTTAGAGGGAGCATGTCCGCGTCGTGGACTAGCTCCACCAAGGGCCAAATGTTTGGTCCGTGTCGCGGACTCTTCTATCTCGAAATTTAATATTTAGAAACTGGTGGGAATACCTCCGCGTCGCGAACCTGTGCCCCGACAAAATCTGTGAAAATAAAACTCAAATTAGACTTGTTTAAAAAGGTCCAACTAAGTGAGGGGTAGTTTGGGTACGTTGGGTTATTTTTTTAAGTGTTTTTAAGTATATTTAGACATTTAAAGTCTATTTTAAAGTCATTCTCCTAAATTCAAAACCCTCCCTCTCTCAAAACTCTCTAAAAAACCCCATGGAAGCTCAAGGTGAAAGATAGAGCTAGGGTTGATGGTGGCTACTGATTTCTTCTTCAATTTTGTTTGGTTCTTGATGATTAAGGTATGGGGATCCTTTATCCTTGATTATTCTTTCTTTCAAGGAACCCAATCAAAAGGTTTTCAAGGTTTTTCAAATACACAAAACCCTATTTCGAATTCTAAGCATGGGTTCTTGCATTAAATGATTTTAAATGATGTTTCATGTTGTTATTAATGATTATTTATGGTTTTAAGAAACAAATCTTTGTGAACCCATGTCTTCTCAAATTCTTTAAATTTGGCCTAAAGTGGGTCTATTGATTTTGAGTAATTGATGAAGGATTATTGAGTGGTTTGATGTGGGCTGTTCTTATATGATCTTAGCTATGTTGAATTGCTGGAAATTGTTATTGAATTGTATAATGTGAGGTAGTGGCCTTGAATGGTCATAAATTGGGATTTAGCCTTTATGTTGGTTATTGGATATTGTATAGCTTAGCTTGTATAGTTGAATGTTGTTATTATCATTGTTATTGTATTGTTAATTGTTGGAATATGAGGATGATGAAGATAGCTATGGAAAGAGGGTAAGTTGACCTAACTTGATGAATATTGTATAATTGGCATGGAATTGAGTATTGTGGCTTATGGCCTTTGAAAGGTGGTAAGATGGCTTGATCTATTAATATTGCTATAATTGTTTCTTAGGTTGGATCCACCTTTGGTGGAAGTGTTGCTTGTTGCTTTTGAATTATGATTGTGGCCATGAAGGGCATTATATGAGTATTGTTGTATTATTGTGTTCATATATAAATGAAGCTAATATGTAAAGTTCTATATGAAGCTATATGTAAAGTTCTATATGAAGCTAATATGTAGAGTTCTTTATGAAGCTATATGTAAAGTTTTATGTGAAACTCTATGTGAAGATATGATGTGAAAGAGTTTATGTGATCTTGAGATGATCCTATGTAAAGTGGATAGCATTGTGATTTAAAGTATGATTTCTCATGATGTATATATGTGATGATGTTGGATTATGAAGTGTCCTCAAATGATAATGTTGTGACTTGATTAGTAGACTAAAATGTCTCTTCTTGTTACTTAAAGTCTTGAATGCATGAATGTGTGAAGTGGGCTAGAACTAAGAAATGGTGCCCTTTCTATAAATGCTAAAAGAGGAATT
>JAJOOE010002970.1:0-84978 GCA_036250405.1 Solanum raphanifolium | reverse complement strand
GTCCGTAGATCACCTCCGTGAATGCCTTGTTTCTGCATTTCTTTCAGCTGTCTCTATACTTCCGCGCCTGAACATCTTTCCTGCAAAACATGATAAAAACACATAAAAACCAATATAAAAAGGCCCTAGACACACACAACTTGTAAGTGAAATGTATTAGAAATACCGTAAACTCACGGTATATCAACTGCATAAATGATGTTTGGTTTAGTGATGGTGGCATATAGTAGCTTCCCAACCACCCTTTGATAGGTTGTAATGTCTTGAAGAACTTCATCTCTAGTATGACCATTTGCTAAATCATATTCCACTGATGTTAATCTCACATTAGACTCAATAGGGGTATGAGTAGGTTTGGCACCTATCAAGCCTGCTTCAGAGATGAGTTCCAATATATATTTCCTTTGATTCTAGATTACCCCTTTTGCTGACCTCAATACCTCAATGCCAAGAAAAAACCTGAGTTCACCAAGACACTTCAACTTGAATTACCTATGTAAATTCTCCTTTGCTTCAGTAATCATTTGTGTATTACTCCCAGTGATCAGTAGGTCATCAACATAAACTAGAATAATCACAATGTCTGCACCTCTCTTCAAAGTGAATAAGGAATAATCATGGGCACTTTGAGTGAAACCAGCAGTTACCAATGCATTGGTTAACTTCAAATTCCATTGTCTGGATTTTTGTTTAAGACCATATAAGGACTTAAGCAACCTGCATACCTTATTTTCTCCTGACCTTTTGAAACCCTCAGGCATTTTCATGTATACTTTCTCTTCTATATCACCTTGAAGAAAGGCATTATAGACATCCATTTGGTACATGTTCCAACCTTTTGATACAACTAAGGCAATTACACATATGACTGTTACCGTTACCATCTTAGCAATTGGTGAAAATGTATCATGATAATCCAGTCCTTCCTGCTGACTATATCCCTTAGCTACCAACCTGGCTTTGATCTTTCCACCTCACCATTGGCCTTGTATTTTATCTTGTAAATCCACTTAGAACCTATAGTATGCATCCCTTTAGGTAATTCAACCACTCTTCAGGTGTTGTTTTCTTCTAAAGCTCTGATCTCTTATTGCATAGCCTGAATCCATCTATTATTCTTGACAGCCTGATGAAAGTGTTTTGGTTCAATGCACTCAGAGAACTTGCTCAAAAAGACCTTGTAACAAGGTGTAACTTTGTCATAGCTAAGAGAGTTTGCTATTGGATGTTTGGTGCTACTTTGTTTCTTCCCTATTGCTGCATAGTCTTTCATCCAAACAAGTTTCTTGATGCTCCTTGAAGTCCTTCTGACAGGTTGATTATTGATAGGGAAACTTGCAGTAGGTACTTCTGCAACCTCAGTGTCAATAGGTGCATTAGTATTATCTGCATACTGTGTAATAGGAGAAACAACATTCTCATGTTCATCATGTGTCTGTAACAACATCAGTATCATAATCTAGGATAGAAGGATCAACAACTTCTAATGGAGAGCCATAAACATCCTTTGAAGGATCTGTGTGCATCTCCTTTGCAGAAAATGGGAAGATAGTCTCATGAAACACTACATCTCTACCTACAAGAAACTTTCTGGACTTGATATCCAACAGTATATAACCCTTCTGTAATTCTAAATATCCTAGGAATATAGTAGGAACAACTCTTTCTGAAAATTTATCACCCTTTGGCAATATTGAAGCATAACATAGGCAGCCTATGACCTTTAGATGAGAATTTGTTGGAATTTTGGAATGAAGAAGCTCATAAGGACTCTTGTTGCAATGGTTGTGGAAGACAATCTATTCATCAAATACACAGCAGCCTTGATGCAATATCCCCAATATCTAATAGGTAATTGTGATTGAAACCTGATGGCCCTGGCTATGTTAAGAATATGCTTATGCTTTCTTTCCACCACACCATTTTGTTGTGGTGTATGTGGACAACTACTTTGATGAAGTATTCCCAGATCATGAAACAATTGAATACATTGAGAATAAAAAAATTCAGTACCATTATCAGATCTAACAACTTTAATATGTGCACCAAACTGAGTCTTGATCATAAAAAGGAAAACCTTTATGGCCATAATGATTTCAGACTTTAACTGCAACAAGTAAATCCAAACAAATCTACTATAGTCATTTACTATTATCAGAAAGTAATGCTTCTTGTCTAGGGTAGTAGTCTTATATGGTCCCCATAAGTTCATCTGAACAATATCAAAACTAGAAGAAGCTCTAGAATTACTACTAGGAAAGACAAGTCTTGTTTTCTTAGCCAATGGGCAAACATGACAACTAGTAATTATTTCACTTTTATTGCTGTGAACTAGATTTAAATGCTTCATGATATGTTGGGAAGGATGCCCAAGTCTTTGATGCCAAACCTGAATATCTTGACCTGTCACTCCTGCAGCCATTACCTGCTGATTACATTGCCCTGTGTTTTCTTGCTTTATTGCTGATTGACTTTTGAACATGTGTAATCAACCTTCTTCCTTACCAATCCCCTTCACCCTGCCACTGAAAAGGTCCTGAAAAACACAAAAATAAAGATAAAATGATACAAAGCAGGACAGTTCCCTTGTGATCTTGGACACTGACAGCAGATTGAACTTGAAGTCTGGCACATGAAGAACATTTCTCATAATTTCAATATCAAATACAACTGATTCACCAGTATGATTAATGTTCACTCTATCTCCTGTAGGTAAATGTACCTGATTCTTCTGTGACTTACTCAGTTCATGACTCTTGATTAGTTATTGTTTATGTGTTATGATGTGATGAGTTGCACCAGAATCTACGATCCAGTCTTGTGGAATTTTTTTTGACATTAAGCAAGTTGTAATACCTGCCATGTTGACTTGTCTTGGCTCCTCTTTGTTCAACATATCCAATATTTGTTTGTACTCCTTCTCAGTAAATGATTGTGTTTTTGCTAAGTGTGCACTATCTCCCTCTCCTTGACTGGTTAAAGCTACTTGAGATGGATCATAGGAGTTGATGGAACCACTGGATACATTGAATTGGCTGCATGCTAACCTCCAAATCCACTGGGATATGTGGCCCTCTGGTTATTAGTTGTTGGTGACATTCCTTCATAACCACCAGTAGTGTTCTTATTAGCATAACCTGCTTTCTTCCTCAGCTTTCAATCACTTGGGTAACCAATCATCTTGTAGCAATTGTCTTTGGTGTGACAGTGAGGTGACAATACTCACACCTTCTTCCTTTAAAAAAACTCCTTTTCTTGAGCCTTGTTCGCATTCATTACCACCGAGTTTGATTTATCAACTACACTGGTCAAGCATGCTGAATGTTGTATTTCATCCTCTATGATCATGACATATGCTTGATTTAAAGAAAGTGTCTCCTTTAAGTAATATTTGTCTACGAGGTTGATCATATGATTCATTTAAGCCACTTAAAAACTGAATTAGTCTCAATTGTTGAAGGTGCTCTATATACTCCTTAGACTGAAGACATGTACAACTAGGATGTGGTATCACAACATCATACTCACTCCATAACGTATTTAGCTTAGTGAAGTAATGTGACACATAATCTGTACCTTGTGTGAGTGTTGTGCTCTCCGTGTGTAGCTGGTAGATCCTCATGTGATTGACTTTATCAAATCTCTCCTTGAGATTTGCCCAGATTGAGAATACAGTTGTAGCATAAACTATACCACTAATAGAAGTTCCTCGTTGACAGTGTTCATCAGCTATGACAAGACGATCACATTACATGTCTCCCACTGTTCGTGCAGCTCATCTTTGTATAATGCCTTGGTACAGGCACCTGTTACAAAACCATATTTTCTCTTCCCCAAAAGTGCAATCCTCATAGATCTACTCCAAACACCATAGTTTCAGATCTAATCAACTTGATAGGAATCAACATAGCTCTTGATGAATCAGATTGACCAATATACAGAGGATCACTTTGATCGATTCTTAAAACAACCAATATCGAGCTTAAAAAAAAATCAACACAAAAGCAACTAGCAAGAAGAGATCTGAACTCGCTTAGAAGAATAAACACAAGATTAACTAGCTAGAGGAGATCTAAACTCCACTAGAATCCTTCTCTATAAACCCAGCACCTTGTGCTTTGATACCATGAGGAAATGTGAGCTTATGAGCTCACCATTAATTGCAGTGATGTAGCTGGACAGAATTCAGAGGAAAGGGAGAGAAGAAAATATCATTGATCTGGAAGAAGAGTTATATACAATTGAGGCATTACACTGGCTTATATAGCCTGAAAATCTAACTGTCTACTTGACACATTAATCGAGGTAATTAACTAGTAAAACATCAATTAACTACACTTAACTAATTAACTAACATTAGGAATTGTATTGTAGCTCATAACTAACTAATACAGTGTAACAAACTATTATATTTGAACAGTGGGAATGCATGATAGACAAATAAATATTGTTATCGATACATTACATAATAGTTTATATAATATCGACACATGATCATACATCATTTATACAATTTCGATACATTACATACCTATTTATACAATATCGATATATTACATCTACACTATATAATATACACATTTATACACTATTTACAATATCGATACACATTTATACACTATTTATACAATACTAATACATTACATATACACTACATAACTAGTTATAAAATATTGATACATTACATAATTATTTGTCCATCATATATACTTGTTTTTACCTCATTTTTACAATATTGATACATGAAAAAGTTTTTTTAAAAAGGAAAAATGATTTTAATTAAAAAGAACGCAGCAAAAAGCATTAAACTTCATTGTTCCTTCCACAAAGACTGCCGGGTAAGTCTCTCAACTTCCCCTCCCCAAAACCTTTCTTCTTTTTCTTTGTTTGAAATTTTAGGGTTAGGGTTTGTGATTAACTTCCCTGAAATCTTCTTCGAGAATTGTGAGGAAGAAGAAGAAGCATTCATTCACACAACACTTGTGTACATCGATCGGCTACAATAACATACTAACTAACTTCCTAATCGACTATTTAACAGATTGATTAACTAACCTTCTAAACTAATCATATTGTTAACTAACTAACCAATTCCAATAAATTTGAATATCTTAAAATATTTTGGATTTGTTTTTTCAACCACATAGTTAGATATAGAGCTAGAGGAATTTAAAATGAAAGAAACAATATTTTATATTAATGTAATCGTGCTTTGTCAGTATACCTCTTTCCAGAAAAGTGATAAACTCTCCAACCAACCGTACGTTTACTTGATTTGTTTTCCCTCTCTCCAATATTTTATTTGTAGACCATCTTATTAGACTCTAATAATTAAACAATTATTAGAGTTACTTGAAAATAAAATCTTAAATGCATATATAAATTATTGGAGCCAATTAATTATGACTACATAGATCAACCTAGTCAGTGGTGATCAAGTGGAAATTAATAGTCTGCCTTCTGCTCCCAAATTAAAATACATGTAACAATTTTAGGTGCAATCAATAATCACCATAACCATGGAATTTGATAGTCGATCTAATCAGGTAGTTCATTTATGTGTTCTACATGTTTCTGTTTATATATATAGTTAGTTAGTTAGTTAGATAGATAGATATATCCAGAATGATCCAACATGGTGGGAAAGATGGGCGTACACAGACCTTACTTCCACGACATCAAAAATAATTTTTAGCGATAATTACTTAATGATAATAGCTTAATTGTTATTAAATATGTATTTTTAGAGACAATTAACACTCTTTGTATATGTCCCTAATGTCAATAGTGACACTGGATCCAATGGAAATTAACTAATGTCAGTAAAGGTTTTAACACTCTTTGTTAATCTATATATTTATTGCAGCTTAAAGTTGTTTTTGCTATTGTATCCTATCTTTATAGGATAGAGAGGTTGTCCATTGACTAATGCCGGTAAAGACTTTAACACTCTTTGTTAATATGTATATTTATTATTGTTAAATGCTATTTCTACTATAGTATCTTATCTTTATGAAATAGGGAAGTTTAATTTACATAATATGGGAAAAGACCAAGAAAGAAATTCTTCACCTAAGGTGATGCTTTGCTTCTGTAGTAAGACATTATGATATGAAATATTTGAAAATTGCCTCAACCACCACCCATAAATTAATAAATGGGACACATGACTAATATTAAAAATTATAACCCATCAAAACAATCAAGAAAAATGAAAAAGATCCCCCAAGAATAGCTATTTTCCACATGTAGTAGCTAGTGCACAATATGGCAACTTTCTTTGTCTGAGGAACCATATTTAATTCTGGAGTCAATCAATTAGTTAGAAATCAGCATCAGCTGAAAGAATATAAAACCAAACCCTATTAACTTAAGCCATTATATATGTAAGGTCCAAAAATAACAATATATAATAAGAAGTGCTGCTGAACATGTTTCATAAACCTTTTTATCAATATACCTTAGACATCTCTTTCAATTCAAGAGGTATTAACTTCCCACTGACTAAGTCAATTTGTCAAATATCAATATTAGTCTTAATCAACCTCCGATTCCAAATATTAGTAGTTGTTTGAAAGCTTTTTACATTGTATAACTAAGAAGTCATTTATCACTATTTTTAACAATCTACCCTGTTTCTTGTAGTTGGTGGGGGTATTTATTGAATGAAATATATAAGGGTGTGTTTGGTATAAAAGGAGAATATTGTTCATGGAAAATGTTTTCTTAGAAACTATTTTTATGGAAATAAGTTGATTTCTTACTTATTTTCTAGTGTTTGGTAAGTAAGCAAAAAATGATATCTCCAAAACAATTATGTAATTTAGTAAAAAGCTATAGGAGTGGGAGGATATCAGTTGTGGGGCCTCAGGGGGTGAGATGGTCAAAGAGATCCAGGTTGGGGGCAGAGCCGTCTCAACAAGTTTGGGGCCTAAAGCCAAACTTTATAAAGAGGCCCTATTTTTTTAGTTGACAAATGTAAATTGAATAATTATACCATACTCAGTGTAATCCTATAAATGAGGTCTAGAGAGGCAGGATATATGCAGACATTATGAAATAAGAATGCAAATAATGTAATTTTTTTAAAAATATGATGATATTAAAATAGTGTTTTGATGAATTTGATAAGTAGATATAGTAATATTTAAATAGTGTTGATTAGTTTTGGTACTTGAAATTTGGATAAAACACCAAAAATAAATTTGATCTTTTTATAAACACACAACAATAGATTTTACATAATGTAGAAGGTTTGAACGTTTGAGAGACTTTAGAATATTCAATAATGAAATAATAAAAATAGTGAAAGGAGAATAAAGAAAAGTAAGTATAAGAACACAATGTGGTTGGCTCATGATAATCGTCATATATAAATGAGCTAGTCAACAAAATAGATAGCCACATGCAAAACTAGAAAGATACTATAATTGACTAGCCATATAAGAATCTAGAAAAGATACCACAATCAACTAACCAATATTCAATTTCTCAATTATATTTTCTCTACAAAAAATTCTTTTCAAATTTATCAATACATGAAATTTTTTTAACAATATATATATATATATATATATATATATATATATATATATATATATATATCTTTGGGAGAAAATGGGGGCCCCAAGCGATTGCTTTAGTGGCCTTATGGTCGAGGCGGCCCTGGTTGGGGGCGTTGGAGGGGTGGGGGATACAATAAAAATAGAACGTCACTTATAGGACTTGCTTTCCTACTTCCATTAAGAAGTCATTTTTCTCATCTGGATGGACCTTATTTTTCAAAAGTTTTACCCAACAAAACATGAAAATATAATTTTTTTTTATCAAAATGTATTTTCATCCATACCCAAAAAACCTTAAAAAGAGATAATTTACATAAATACTCTCATTTATAAGGTTGTTGGATGTACAAAAATTTAGGAAGAAACTTGTACATACTATTTTATTATTCTTGGGGTGGTCAGTAATTAATACCGATAGAAGTCAATGCCATTAAAAGGAGCAACAACAAGTTAAATGAAGGACCAATTTTGTATAGAGATGGGAAAAAAGGGCATGTGTGAAGTGAAGTGAGTCATGTGATTTTAGGGTATTTGCATGTGTATCAAACGTTTGTGTTTTCAAATCCTTAAAACCGCAGCAAGACACGCTTTCGTCTTGCGTCTATACTTTCTTACTCAACCCCACACTACACTTTATGTTCTCTTCTAAAATAAATAAAAATAATACCTACTCTAGATCTACTCCGTGAAAAATCGGTATGCGACTAATTTAATTCTCATGTTTGTCTGTGTATTTTAATTTCTTGAAATTTATTCCCAAGAGTGATTGCTCTGCATTAATCTTCAGAACACATGATAAATAATGCAAGTAATGACTCAATACAAGAAAAGTGTTGATTTCATGGAGATTTTTCTACGGATTGTATACGAAAATCCGCAAAAAAAATTTCCTGCGAATTTTCTTATAAAAGAAAATCTGATGGTAAAACCTTCGTAGGTAATTATTTTTTGCGAATTGCAAAATCTCCAAGTAATTTACCTAGGGATATAAATTTTGTAGGTAAATTACATGCGAATTTTCTTACCAAAAAATACTAAAAATACAAGAATTTTCCAACAATTTTTTTCGCAAGTAAAGCCGCATGAATATATTTTAATAAAATTTAAAATTTTTCTCCATGGACGATATTAACTATTATCTCCTAACTAAGCAATTATCCTATTTTATTCTTCCACCTGGGGACACATACAATACAAATGTTAAAGAATGACAAAAGTCTCATATCGGTGGTTAATGAAATGGATGGACTCCTTATAAGGCTTGGGCAATCCTCCTCCCTTTGAGGGAGCTTTTGGAGTGTGAGTTAGGCCTAAGACCTAATTTAACATGGTATCAGAACAGGCCCGTCTCACCCGATGTTGGGGCCCCTAAAATCAAAATTGCCCACGCACCAGATGCTAAGCACTGGGCTTGAGGTAGGGTGTTAAAGAATGACAAAAATCCACATCGATAGTTAATGAGATGGGTGGACTCCTTATAAAACTTGAGAACATAAGCTATGCATGATGATATGTGATGCATGCTTTGACTTCTACGGCTTGACAGGTCCGTTTGGTCGATTTCCAGTTGATTGCCTCAACCTATCGATTGAGTGAGTTGGAGAAGAAATTCTTAGAAGGCTACGGACTCTATAAGTTTCGCGTCTTATTTTTTTGCGTGTCTACTATTTATTTAGATACACAGTATATCCCACAATTCAATAATTCTCCAACCCAGCCTCCAAATGAATGGGTCATTACCCTATGCCCACCTCGTACATAGTTTCTCCTTAAAATTCAATTTTACTAATGTTGTTAGTTACAACCTTATAAATGCTTCATTTTTTATTTCTTACTCCGATGTGGTACAGAAGTACCAATGGCACTACATCAATATTTGGTATCTTCCTTCAATTTAATTAATTTTTGAAAGTTAAATTTAATTAAATTAATTGAATAGTTAACATCTATTTTAGATATTCAAAAATTATATAAAAATTATTATAAATTCATCTCATAATAATATAGTAATAACATATATCTTAAAATGTTGTCAAAATTTCATGTAATTTAATCCTTTAAAAATGGAACTCAACAAATATTTGTATATTTAAAATAAATCACTTCCACCCGATATATTTTGAAAATTTTATGCTAACACTCACTTTCAATGAAATAAGGTTCATGACTAAGCATATTAAACTTAGACATGATTTACGTTACACATACAAAAGTCTTCAAAATAAATAATTAAAAATATAAATATATTTATATTTTTAAAGTGCAAGGAAGTTATAATCAATAGACAATAATCAATAGTATATCTTATTAGGAAGTTGTGGTATTTATAATTTTAATTTAATTATGTATTTGCAAATAAATATCATTTAATAACTTACTATAGAGAAATTAGATCATTTTTAATGTTTGTAAAAAAAAGATATATCAATTCAATTATATAACTAAAAATTATTGATTTTTCATTTCATATATCAACGAGGGGTAATTAAACTTCACATAATAATGTTTATAATTTAATTTTTCTCTACTTAAAAGTAATGTTTGTTTCTCATATTAATACACTATTTAATATAAAATAATATTATATCAAAATTGATTGCCTTTATGATATATTTTTTTATTGGATAAAAACTAGTCATATTATTTTAATGTTTTGTATCTTTAGGATAAAAATACAAAATAAAAAAGGCATCATTGAATTTTAGTGATATTAAATATTAATTATATATAAGTTAATAATATTGATCCTGACATTTGTGGTAAAGTTCCAACATCGTATTAGATTGATATTATTGTACACTAATTTATTTAACCTAAAAGAGAGTAAATATTAACAATAAATTATTCTAATGTCATTGATATTTTTTATATTATTATAAGTTTTAATTGTGGTAATTATATTTTTAAGGAAATATTCCTCGACGACTCCAAATTTAAAATTTCCTTGGATTTCAAGAAATTCTTTTCAGTTAAATTATATATTTTTAAAACAAGTATACATATTTTCAAGTAAATCCCTCAAAAAATCTCCAACCAAATTCACAACAATAAATCTCCAAATAATTCTTCAAGTAAGAAAATTCCCAAGTAAATTCCTAAGAAATAAATCTCCAAAAAATCGTGTAACATAAATCCTCAAGTAATACCACATATAAAAATATTTCTAGATGAATTTTCAAGTATATTCCTAACTAAAGATGCAAATAAGTTTATCTAGGAATTTTCATACATAAAAAAATTATGTTTTTCATTAATTGCGAATTTACCTATGAAAATGGTACTTGCAAATAATTTCCCCAGAAGTAGTTTTGTGAAAATGGCGCCAAATTTACCTACTAATTTTTCTGGTGAAATATTTTTCGCATGTAAAAGAGTCTAGAATTTAGGAATTTCATATTTTCGCATGAAATTTAGTAGAAAATTTTTACGAAAATAATTTCCAAGCAAATTTCACAGGTAATTTACAATTTTCTAGTAGTGACTTTTAAGAATATAGAGTAACATCGAGCTTCTCTTATGAGACGATTTTATAATGACTAGTGGTAATCATTGACTTTTCTTTCTGGGCTACCAAGTCTTGGTCCGATTTGATTCCTATGGAGCGAATCGTATCATGGACTCCTAGGTAATATTATTAGTTTGTACATTACTCACGTGTCCTAGCCTAATTTGACCACGTGTCTCATCGGTCTGTGCCTTGCATAACATGTGGTGCTCTCCACTTGCCATGGTTTTACTTGGCCACACGTCATGGTTATTTTTTTACCCTATACAGATAGTTCCACGTTCTTCAAATTTTGAGTTTTCCTTCAGGTGCATTAGGTACCCCTTGTTCCTCAACATTCCTCCTAGCAGGACGATCTCTGACAGCTCTTCGTGGAGGCATGATCTGAAAGACACGCGCAATCACGAATTAGAAGAATTTTTTTAGAGATAAACTCTATTGCACGAAATGAGTATGAAAGAAGTGAGATAGTTCTTAAGTGTCACATCCTCCTAATTATAGATGTGGCACACTTCACACCGGTGATTAGGACTCTACAGATATGGATTCATAGACTCCCTAGGACTCTTGAACTCTGTGCTCTGATATCAAGTTTGTCACTCCCCGAGCCTACACCCTGGGTGAGATTGGTACTCGAGAACCATTGCTGACCCTAACCAAACCCTTGGTTTGGCTTACTACTCAGTGGAAGACTTTACTCAATAAGAAAAATCCATGTAATAAACCATAATGTTATAAAGGAAACATTCAACTGGCCAATAAGACAAACTCACGTTTGAACATAATAGAATGAAAATGAAAAGACTAAAGAACTAAAATCAACTAACTGTCTATGAAGCCTCTAACAATTGAGATGGACGTCAGGACAAGACCCGCGACATCCTAATGAACTAAAATGATAAAGTAACGAAAAAGAGGATCCTCCGAAAGCAAGGAGGCTCGCCAACAACTCTGAAGCTCAAGTGAATCACGATGCGCTGGGTGTTGATCCCAGTTACATGAATCTGCATCATAAAAAGATGCAGGCCAACTAGCATCAGTACATTGAATGTACGAGCATGCGAGGGGAATTCTAAAACAAGACATAAGTTTGAAAGGCACTGAAGGACCATATATGGTCTCAACTCAACTCATTTCAATATAAAGCAATAATGTAAATGCAATATAAAGAAAAGCTTTTTAAAACATGGATAACAACTCTGTGTGTTTAGAAATACAATGGTAACTCAGTTTGTATGCAAGGATACAATATAAACTCTGTTTGTATTTGAAAATACAAATAATCTCTGTGTATGCAAGAATACAAATATAACCGTGGGAATTTCTCTAACCGACAACCATCACTTAAGAGCTGTGTGATGATACAACGTTTTGCCTCACGTTGCCAGGGTCGTCCTATACCTTGCCGAGGGTATAGAACCTAACTACTAAGTGGATCCACTAGTCTATGCTAAAAAACATTAAGGAATCATCTAAAAAGTATGACCCTTTTCTACCCACGTTGGCTACATGGTTTATGGGGGCTGTGAGTTGTCTGAACTCTCCCCCATACCGGTGCTCAATACTACTTCAAAAAATGTAACTAGCTCATATGTTTAAAAACACAACTCTTTCTGTGATTTGAGATAATTGCTCAAAAACTAGCCCAAAGGCTCTCTTGGAAATCATTGTTTCATCTCTTGATTAAATGTGAAAACATTTACTTTTTACTGAAAACTAGCTCAAAGGCTCTTTTGGAAATCGGTGTTTCCTTTCTTGATTAAATGTGAAAACATTTACTCTTTGGGAATACATAGTCCCAATATACTCTTTTGAAGAAATAAACTTCACTCTTTACTCAACTCAAAACTCAAGTCATAAAACAAGTTTAAAGCATTTGCAAAAGTCTTTTGAAAGGACTGTAGGAACTCTCTAGACTTGACTCTGAACTTTCCTTGAATTTGAAATTTATGGATTCAAGGTTGTGATTTGTGATAGGAAAGATCTCGTGATGTTTAGGAGTATTTTTAGATAGTTAAACATGAGAAACAATCAAGAAATCATTGTCTGAAAGCAAGTACGCGACGCGGAGATGCATTTAAATATTTGGTTGCGAAATAAATTTTGAGGCAGAGGGATCCGCGACCTCTCCGCGATGCGGAGAAATCTTCTGCAAAAAGGGGAGGTAGGTCCGCGACGCGGACTGGGTCGCCAGTTTTGTCCGACTTTTTCCTTTTTCGTTTTCTAACCCCAATTCGCCTAAATTCAATTTTTTCTCTCAAATTCTCTTTAGATTTAGATACCCAGTATATGTACACAATAATCTATTCATAAAAGACTTTAAATCGACACAATTTCCTGAAGAACTCAACAATCCCAACTTAACTCAAGAACGAAGGCCAATATTTAAGAACACATCAAAATCATCAACTTTCAACTTTCTAGAACGAATTTCGCTAAACTAAACATGATTGGCACGTGGTTGAACGAACCCAATGTTATGAAAGACTCATATACCTCTTTGGATCGAATCCTTGGTGAACTCCGCAACCAAAATCACAAGAACTAGATGAATCTTGACCTTTTCTCCTCCTTTCTCCTCTTGAGTTCTTTCCCTAAAAATCCTAGCGTGAAATTTTAGTGCGTAAACTGAACCAATTCAGTTTAGACCCCAAATAAATTACTAAAAATGGATTTAATTAATTGGGTAATGAAAAGATCGAAGTACCCTTCCAAAATTCGAGTTCAGACAGTCTGACTTCAAACGGGCATATCTCCCTCATACGAACTCGAAAACTAGCAAATTTGGTGGCGTTGGAAAGATAATTCAAAGACCTTTTCATTTGATATCTTGTAGCCCACCTAAACCATCATGTAGTAGGAGTTATGGTCATTTAAAGAAAAACTCATACTTAGCATAACTTGCCAACTTTTAGATTTTCATTCTTTCTAAAAATGATTTTTTTTTCTAATTTTAGCCCTTTCAAATAACGGGGTGTTACAATATCTCCCCCTTGGGAACATTCTTCCTCGAATGAGATTACTCTTTGTAGGCTAAGGGTGTAACATCTAACATTCAGCCTAAACAACCAACAAGCAAATCCTACATATTCAACATATCAATTAAAGAGTACTAAGAAGAGAATTAGTACCTTGATCTGGAATGTCTTCGGACTCATAGAGACATGGATATCTCTTCTTCATGTCCTCCTCAGCCTTCCATGTAGCTTCCTCAACAAACTGATTTCTCCATAAGACTTTGACTGATGCTACCTTTTTTGTTCTCAACTTGCGAACCTGGAGGTCTAGAATCTGAACATGAATCTTCTCATAAGACAAGTTATCATTAATACCAATATCTTCAGTTGGGATAATCAGTGACGGATCGCCCATGCACTTTTTCAACATGGAAATGTGAAACACTAGATGAACTGCTGCTAACTTCTGCGGTAACTCCAACTCATAAGCTATATTACCAATACTCCTAGATATCTTGTAAGGACCAATATATCGGAGACTAAGTTTCCCCTTCTTACCAAATCTCATAACACCCTTCATAGGTGAAACCTTCACGTATACTCAGTCATCTACTTCAAACTCTAGGTCTCTTCTCCTAACATCAATGTAGGATTTTTGATGACTCTACGATGTTTTCAACCTCTCTTGAATAACATTCACTTTCTCCATAGCTTCATGAACCAAATCTGGTCCTATCAACCCAGCTTTACCATCCTCAAACCATTCAGTAGGAGATTTGCATCTTCTCCCATAAAGAGCTTCATAAAGAGTCATCTGGATGCTAGAATGATAATTATTGTTATAAGAAAACTCAATGAGAGGTAAGTGATCATCCCAATTACCTTTGAAATCAATCACACAAGCCGTCAACATATCTTCTAAAGTTTGAATAGTATGCTCTGCTTGACCATCCGTCTGAGGATGAAAAGTAGTACTCAAGTTCACTTTTGAACCTAAACCTTTTTGAAAAGACTTCCAGAATTATGCAGTAAATTGTGCACCTCTATATGATATAATCGAAACCGGAACCCCATGAAGTCTTACTACCTCTTGAATATATAACTTGGCATAATCCTCTGCTGAATGAGTGGTCTTTACCGGTAAAAAGTGGGCTGATTTAGTCATTCGATCTACAATCACCCAGATCAAATCATGTTGCCTGCGAGACCGTGGCAAGCCAGTAATAAAATCCATATTGATTATCTCCCACTTCCATTCCGGAAGTTCTATATTCTGAGCCATACCACTGGGCCTTTGGTGCTCTACTTTAACTTGTTAGCAATTTGATCACTTAGCAACGAACTCAGCAACGAACTCAGCAATACCTTTCTTCATAGTATTCCACCATTATACTTCTCTCAAATCACGATACATCTTTGTAGAACCCGGATAGATAGAATATCTGGAGTTATGAGCTTTCTCCATGATCCTCTCTTGGAGGCCATCCATTATTGGTACACACAATCTACCTTGATACCTCAATACACCATCTCACCCTTGTTAAAACGCCATTACTTTTTGCTTATGAATATTTGCCTTCAATTCAAGCAAAATAGGATCTTGGTCTTGTTTCTCTTTCAATTCTGACACTAATAATGATTCAGCCCCATTCATCACGACTACTCATCTTTCAGTGAAATCCATTAGTCGAACTCCTAATCGTCCAAGTCTGTGCATATCTTTTGCTAAATCTCTCTTCGCTTCTTCAATATGGGCGGTACTACCCATAGACAACATACTCAAAGCATCAACAATAACATTAGCCTTAATTGGGTGATATAGAATACTCATGTCATAATCCTTGAGTAACAATAACCACCTCCTCTATATGAGATTAAGCTCTTTCTGACTAAACACATACTGGAGACTCTTGTGATCGGTGAACACATCCATATGAACACCATAAAGATAGTGACTCCATATTTTCAAAGCAAATACTATGGCAACCAACTCTAGATCATGGGTTGGATAATTCCTCTCGTGAACTTTCAGTTGTTTAGAGGCATAAGCTATAACTTTACCATTCTGCATTAAAACACAACCCAATCCAACTCTAGACGCATCACAATACACGACAAAACCTTGTGTACCTTTTTGTAAGGTCAATACTGGGCAGTAGTCAACTGTCTTTTCAATTCCTGAAAGCGTTTCTCACAAGCTTCAGACCATTGAAACTTAACCGTTTTCTGAGTTAACTTAGTAAAAGGGGACAAAATAGATGAGAACCCTTCGACGTACCTTCTATAATATCCAGCCAACCCCAAGAAACTCCTAATATCAGTTGGAGATGTGGGTCAAGGCCAATTCTGCACTGCCTCTATTTTATGAGTATCAGCCCGAATTCCATCAATGGAAACAATGTGACCTAAGAATGCCACAGACTCAAGCCAGAACTCACACTTAGAGAATTTAGCATACAACTCTCTATCCTTTAGAGTTAGGATAACTACTCTGAGATGACTAGCATGTTCTTCCTAATTTGTCAAATAGATTAGTATGTCATCAATGAATACGATAACAAACATATCTAAATAAGGTTTGAATACTCTATTCATAAGGTCCATGAATGCTGCATGAGCATTGGTCAAATCAAATGACATAACTAGGAACTCATAATGACCGTAACGGTTCCTGAATGCTGTCTTTGGAATATCACATTCCCTTACTCTGGACTGATGGTAGCCAGATCTGAGGTCTATCTTAGAAAAACAAGTGGCACCCTGAAGTTGATCAAAGAGATCATCAATTATCGAAAGAGGATACTTATTCTTGATAGTAACCTTATTCAACTGATGGTAGTCTATACATATTCTAAGAGAACCAGCATTTTTCCTCACAAATAAGACTGGAGTGCCCCAATGTGAGACACTTGGTCGGATAAAACCTTTCTCAAGGATATCTTCCAATTGCTCTTTCAACTCTGTTGGTGCCATCCTATATGGCGGAATAGATATAGGACTAGTATCAGGAAGGATATCTATATCGAAGTCTATTTCTCTCTCAGGAGGGACTCCGAGAAGATCATCTGGAAAGACTTCTAGAAACTATTTTACTATTGGAACTGACTGAATAGGAGGTATCTCAACACTAGACTCATTAACTCAAACTAAGTGATAGACACACCCCTTGGAAACTAACTTTCTCGCCTTAAGGTATGAAATAAAACGACCCTTAGGCACTATTGAACTATTTTTCCACTCTATAACTGGCTTATTAGGTAACTGGAACTTAACAACTCGAGTTCTACAATCAATTGGGACATAACAGGCATGAAGCCAGTCTATACCTAGAATGACATCAAAATCTACCATGTCTAACTCGACTAAATCAGTCATGGTGCTCTTGTGATTGATGAAAATAATACAATTACGATAGACTCTCTCTGCTAGATAAACTCACCAACAGGTATGGAAACACTAAAGGGCTCAAGAAGTTTCTCAGGAAGAACATCAAAATTTATTGCAACATAAGGAGTCACAAAATATAGACTCGCTCATGGATCTAGCAAAGCATAAACATCAAAGTTAAAGAATTGGATCATACCAGTGACAACATCTTGCGAATTCTCTTGATCTTGGCGACTACTGATAGCATACCTACGGTTTCCTAATCCACCTGCCCCTGAAGTAGCTCCTCTAGATGCAACTCTGTCTGGTGGAGAAACTGAAGAAGACTGGGCTCTATTTCTGCCATTAATATTACCCTACATGTTCTTAGGACACTCTCTCATAAAATGACAGTTCTGACCACACTTGAAGCAACCAGTGGAGCCATCACGACACACCCTTGAGTGGCTCCTACCACACTTAGCACATGCATGAGTCTTATTACCCCTTTGTGCCACATTACCTTGAGAATGCGCAGGTCTAGCTCTGAAATTCTATGAATTCTGATTTTGGAACTCACATTTGTTCCTTGGTACAAGTGCACTAACAGATGATGGAGCATGTCCCTTTTGTTTCTGTTGGAAATATTACCGGTTGGCATTACTCTTCTGCTGTCCGGACTCATTCCTTGTCTTAGCTCTGTTATTTCGAAGCTCTTCTCTATCTTTCAACTTCTCTTCCTCAACCTGTTGTACATGGATCATCAGCCTTACTATGTCTATATCTCTTATCAACATATCTAACTTGTCTTCCTTACTTGACAGGCGAGACAACCCAGCAACGAATAAACTTATCCTGCTTCTCATGTCAGCAACCATCTTCGAAGCATATCGGGAAAGTTGGGTAAACTTCAGACTGTACTCATGAACACTCATAGATTCTTTCTTAAGAGTGAGGAATTCTCGTACCTTTGCTTCTCTCAGTTTACGCGAAAAGAAACTCCACAAGAAGGCCTCCTCAAACAAAGCCCAACTCATAACTGGTGCACTTTCAGCTCTATTCTTTTTCCACTGATCAAACCAGATTCTAGTGACACATTTCATTTGGCATGCAACTAGTTCCACCCTTTCAGAATCAACACCATGTATAATCTCAAAAACCTTCTAAAGTTCTTCAACAAAGTTTTATGGATCCTTAGTGACGCTTGAACCAGTGAAGCTTGGAGGATTCATCATTAAAAACTTGCGGATCCTTGAAGTATCTGTCCCTTTTTGTCGCACTTCTCTCTGTTGCCTAACTTTATTGGTAACAACTTGACTTAACATCCGGATAGCTTCACGGAACTCAATATTGGTGACCTCTCCTTGGGGTTGCACTTTAGGTGCATTAGATACCCCTTGTTCCTCAACATTCCTCCTAGCAAGACGACCTCTAACAGCTCTTCGTGGAGGCATGATCTGAAAGACACACGCAATCATAAATTATAAGAAACATTTTAGAGATAAAATCTATCGCACAAAATGAGTATGAAAGAAGTGAGATAGTTCCTAAGTTCGTAGCCTCCTAATTATTGATGTGGCGTGCTTCACACCAATAACTAGGACTCTACAAACACAACTTCATAGACTCTCTAGGACTCTTGGACTCTATGCTCTGATACCAAGTTTGTCATGCCTCGAGCCTACACCATGGGTGGCACTGGCACTCGAGAATCATTGTTGGCCCCAAGAAAACCCTTAGCCTGGATTACTACTCAGCGGAAGACTTTACTCAACAAGATAAATCCATGTAATAAACTAGAATGTTATAAATGAAGCATTCAACTTGACAATAAGGCAAACTCAAGTCTCAACATAATAGAATGAAAATGAAAAGACTAAAGAACTAACATCAACTAACTGTCTATGAAGCCTCTAACAACTGAGATGAACGTCGGGACAAGACCCACGTCATTCTAATAAACTAAAATGATAAAGTAACGAAAAAGGGGATCCTCCGGAAGCAAGGAGGCTCACCAACAAATCTGACGCTCAACTGGATCAACGATGCACTGGGTACTGATCCTGGTTACCTGAATCTACATCATCAAAAGATCCAGGCCAACTGGCATCAATACATTGAATGTACGAGCATTTGAGAGAAATACTAAAACAATACATAAGCTTGAAAGGAACTGAAGGAACATACATGGTCTCCACTCAACTCAACTCAACTCATTTCAATATAAAGCAATAATGTAAACGCAATATAAAGAAAAGTTTTTTAAAACATGGATAACAACTCTGAGTGTGTAGAAATACAATGGTAATTCAGTTTGTATGCAAGGATACAATATAAACTTTGTTTGTATGTGAAAATACAAATAATCTCTGTGTATATAAGAACACAAAATATAACTGTAGGGGTTTCTGTAATTGACAACCATCACTTAAGAGCTATGTGATGATACAACATTTTGCCTCACGCTGTCGGGGCTGTCCTATACCTTATTGGGGGTATAGAACCTAACTACTAAGTGAATCTACTAGTCTATGCTAAAAAGCACTAATGAATCATCTAAAAAGTATGACTCTTTTATTCACGTTGGCTACATGATTGATGAGGCCTGTGAGTTGTCTGAACTCTCCCCCATATCGTTGCTCAATACTACTCCTAAAAATGTAACTAGCTCATATGTAACATAACTCTTTCTGTGATTTGAGATAATTGCTCAAAAACTAGCCCAAAGGCTCTCTTGGAAATTAATGTTTCCTCTCTTGATTAAATGTTAAAACATTTACTCTTTACTGAAAACTAGCTCAAAGGCTCTTTTGGAAATCGATGTTTCCTTTCTTGATTAAATGTGAAAACATTTACTCTTTGAAAATACATAGTCCCATATACTCTTTTGAAGAAATGAACTTCACTCTTTATTCTTTACTTAACTCAAAACTCAAGTCTTCAAACAAGTTTAAAGCATTTGCAAAAGCCTTTTGAAAGGACACTAGGAACTCTATGGACTTGGCTCTATACTTTCCGTGAATTTGAAATTTATGGATTCAAGGTTGTGATTGTGATAGGAAAGATCTCGTGATGTTTAGGAGTATTTTTAAATAGTTAAACATGAGAAACGATCAATAAATCACTGTCTAGAAGCAAGTCCGCAACGCAGAGATGCATATAAATATTTGGTCGCGAAATAAAAAATTTCAAGCAGAGGGATCCACGACGCAGATAAATCTTTTGCAAAAAGGGAAGGCAGGTCCGCGACGCGGACTGGGTCGCCAATTTCGCCCGACTTTTTCCTTCTTCGTTTTCTAACTCCAATTCACCTAAATTTGATTCTTCTTCTCAAATTCTCTTTAGATTCAGATACCCAGTATATGTACACAAGAATCTATTCATAAAAAATATAAAATAAACACGATTTCCTCAAGAACTCAACAATCCCAACTTAACTCAAGAACGAAAGCCAATATTCAAGAACACAATTCAAAATCATCAACTTTCAACTTTCTAGAACGAATTTCGCTGGACTAAACATGATTGGCGTGTGGGTAAACGAACCCAACACTATGAAAGACTCACATACCTCTTAGGATCGAATCCTTGGTGAACTCCGCAACCAAAATCACAAGAACTAGATGAATTTTGACCTTTTCTCCTCCTTTCTCCTCTTGAGTTCTTTCTCTAAAAACCCTAGTGTGAAATTTTAGTGCGTAAACTGAACCAATTCAGTTTTGACCTCAAATAAATTACTAAAAACGAATTTAATTAATTGGGTAATGAAAAGACTGAAATACCCTTCCAAAATCTGGGTAACTTTCCTTATTCAGATAGGCCAACTTCAAATGTGTATATCTCCCTCATACGAACTCGAAAACTAGCAAATTTGGTGGCGTTGGAAAGATAATTCAAAGACCTTTCATTTGATATCTTGTAGCCCGCCTAACTCATCATGTACTAGGAGTTATGGTCGTTTGAAGTTGACCCAAAACTCATACATAACATAACTTGCCAACTTTCAGATTTTCATTCTTTCCAAAAATGTTTTTTTTCTTCTAGTTTTAGCTCTTTCAAATAATGGGGTGTTACAAAATATAGAGAAAAGAGACCTAGTTGAGGGACCTGGTCCTTAGAGTTTCCTTCTTATAGGACAAGTTAATTTTGTGGAGCTGTAAAACTGCAGAAACTACAATGGTTGGTGGGCACTATAACATAGGTACACAAAGGACAACAGTGCTCGACCAATGATGTGCTACTAGGTCGTTTGTCTCTCTTATATAATGAACAAGTTGACAAGATTGAACCGAATTTTTACAATCAAGGATATTTAAAGCAAACATCATTTTCAAGGAAGAACTACTTTTATACGTAGCAAGGGACCTGATTGAGTGTGAAAGCATCTTAAGTTGAGTCGAGTTTAGTCATGTCTTGTGCTCTCATATTGTATAACTATTCCTATATTATAAAGGATTGTAGATCATTTCAGTTCTTATCAATGCTAGTTGAGTTTGTGGCTAGAGTTGCAGATGTATGTTATGGATTATGGGTGCTTAAGCACCCATTGCCTTTTGCAATAAACACTAATATTTGTTTGTAATATCTAATAATTTATTCAAATGTATTAACTAAGCACCCACTTTATATAGCAATTCTCAAACTAAAAATAATTGAGCACGCATGAAATAAAATTTCTAGATCTGTCACTGCTTAGAGGCGAACCCAATATTTGAAGACTTTGGGTGCCCCAATATGACCTCAGCTCAAATATGAGTTCTAAGAGAAACTTAAAATAAAAACAATGAAATACACACTCTAGTTGGATTTGAACCTAGGTCTTGCGGGTGGATCATGTAGCTTGTACTAGTAACACAATGACACTCCTATACTTTTCATGGGTGCACTGTTAATTATATACCAATTTCTGTCAGATTCTCAAGATATATATATATATATATACATGATTTTTTCTAAAGTTAACGGGTGCACGTGCACCCTCACGTAGAGGGGTGAGTCCGCCTCTAATTAGCTAGAAGTAGTTGGTATAATGGGCAATAGGGTTATTTCTATGTGTCTTGCAGTAGAGGAGTTACAAGGTGTATATGATTAAGAGTTTAATCCTTTGTAAGTACTCAAGTCTTTATTTACGATTTTCTTGAGGATATTAGAGCTTTGAGAAATTTTGTATAACAGGTCGTGGTCTTTTCCTCCACTGAGTAAGGAGGTTTCCACGTAAACATCTATCACTACAACAAAAATAATTTTAGTTGCAATAAATACGCACATTAACAAAGAGTGTTAAAATATTTACCGCCATTAGGTAATTGTCATTAGATCCATTGTCGCAATAGGCTTTAGGAACATGAACAAAGAATGTTAATTGCTGCTAAAAAAACATATTTAGAAACAATTAAGCTATTGCTATCAATTAATTGCCACTAAATATCATTTTTGATATAGTATATGTTATTTACTTTAAGCATTTGCTTAAATATTTCTATTACTAATATAGTCAAAGGACCTGATTTCTTGACATGTGATGGCGTCATACTAAGTCAACACACCGATCTTCAATCCCTAAGATTTTCAATCGATACAAATCCCTATTAAGTATACAAACTTACTTTTGGGCCTTTTAAACGGAAAATATTGAGTGGCCATGTTCTCCGAGTGTGTATTTATCTCGTTAGCAAATGTTTTTCTTTTCTTTTTATCCTAGTTAGATGATGTTTTTTTGTTCTATTTTTAATTGTTTTCCTTTTTCTTTTTTTATTGGACTATTTTACCCATCAAACTGTTCTAAACATATTTAAAATATGCATAATACATAAACATGACCCTTATTAACTTGGCTTCAGTGGACAACTATGACCTCCAACTTTGAGTGACGAGTGTGCACAAGTAGACACTTAAATTTGTATAAAATTAAATAAGTATACACATGTGTCCTACATGACATAATACACATAGGACGCCACGTAGGATACAAAATTGTCATGTAGGGTGCCATGAAGGACGATTATGTCTATTTGTTCAATTTTATACAAATTTGAGTGCCTACTTGTGCACACTTAAAGTTAAAGGTCATAGTTACCAACTGACATCAAGTTAAGGGTTATGTTTATGTTTATGTATTATGTCTTTAAAAAATTCAAGATATCTTCTCTTGTCAAAGATTTTTTGTGGGGTTCCTACTTCCCAGTTCCTTTCAAGGAAAGTTGTTTAGCATCAAAGCCATAAATTTGCTTATGTAGCACGTGTTACTTTTAGGATAGTACGTGTAAACTGAATATAACTAGAGAGCAGGCCAAATTAAGGCTTGAACTTGCTCAACCACAAAGAGGAGGGCTAATTATAACTAAAGCTGGTGGTTGATAGCTACACAATTATTGCTCATTATATGCCTCTTTTTAACAACTCTTTCTAGTATTAGTAACAATAAAAAGAGCGATCAATAAAAATTGTGATGGAGTGACAAATATTTTTTTTTATTTTTAATTAGATTGGAAAACAAAAAAAAAACAATAAGAAGAGCGACCACCGACAGGCGATGAATGTGCTTGGTTTGTATCTTAGATATAAAAAAAATTCTTCGCTTCCCCCAAATGGAGCCTATTCAGCCGCGCAAAATTAAAATACTCAGACTCCAGTATCGATACCACTTCATAAATTAAAAAAAAAACAATAAAAAGAGCGGGAACACGAATTACTCTTTTGGTCGGTGCATCTGGATTTACAATAGCATTGAAGTGCGAATTCCGTATTGATTGAGGACTCTTTGTATATTAAAAAAAATTAATTTTAATCACTTGCCCCTGCTCCAATTTCAAACTTTATAAGTCTGAATTTAAAAGTTAACTCGATTTGTCTCGTACTAATTGATTAGCTTATTAAAAATATTTGTTCTATATTAGTTGATCATCTTACTTAATTAAGAAATTATTTATTAAGATTTTCATATAATACCTTTGTAATTAATTCTTTTTTAAAGTATTCACACTTGTTTATTAAATTTCAACAATTATTTTAAGAGTGATTTGATAAAATTATCTTCTTATTTATAATTTTTTAATATATGTATAAAAATAAAAATGATCAACTAATATGAGACGGTGGGAGTATCATAATTCACGCTCCCTCTTGTCTAATATAAGTAAAATTGCTCGGGTGAGCATATCCCTCAAGAAAGATTTTTAAAGGGTGCTTTTTAAATAGGGAAAATTGCATATAATAGCAAAATATTAATTCAAATTAAATGCTATAAATATATATAGTTTGATTTAATTGTACCTCATAGCAAATTGTTGCTATTTCACCTCTCTCCTGGTGAATCTCGCTCGCCACTCTCGTTCTCTCCCTCGCCTCTCTCGTTTTTTATACAAACGCAAGTGTATAAAGTGCGTTTGTGTTTGTATAAAGCGAGAGAAAATTGTGTGTATATATATATATATTGTCGTTCCCCTCTATCCCCTCTCCCAGATCTCGCTCGCCACTTTCCCAGATCTCGCTTTCTCACTTTATACAACAACAACAACAACAACATACCTAGTGAAATCACACTAGGTGGGGTCTGGGGAGGGTAGAGTGTACGCAGACCTTACCACTACCTCGTAGAGGTAGAGAGGCTGTTTTCGAAAGACCCTTAGCTCAAGTACATCAAATCCAAGTAAAAGGAGAGGAAAACAGTGTATAAAACATAACATCCAATAAAGAAGATAGTATATAATCAACAAAGGAGACAATAACAACGATAAAACAATATGAGAAGTGAAACGCAGTAAACAACATAAGGCTATAGGTATCACAGACAAGAACTGCAAGTGCAAGGCTAGGACTACTACAAACGCTAACAACCCATACCCTCGCAAGGAAAGACAACACGCTACCCTTACTAACCTTCAACCTTAATACGCGACCTCCACTCCTTCCTATCTAGAGTCATGTCCTCGGTAATGTGAAGCTGAGCCAAGTCCTGTCTGATCACCTCTCCCCAATACTTCTTAGGCCTACCTCTACCCATCCGCGTACCCTCTACAACCAGCCCCTCACATCTCCTCATTGGGGCGTCTGCGCACCATCTCTTCACATGTCCAAACCATCTCAGTCTCGCTTCCCTCAGCTTGTCCACCACAGAGGCCACTCCCACCTTCTCCCGGATAACCTCATTCCTAATCTTATCGCTCCTAGTGTGCCCACACATCCATCTCAACATCCTCATCTCCGCAACATGCATTTTTTGAACATGCGAGTTCTTGACTGGCCAACACTCCGCTCCATACAACAAAGCCGGTCTAATTACCACTCTGTAGAACTTACCTTTAAGTCTAGGTGGAATTTTCTTAACACACAAGACTCCAGAGGCAAGCCTCCATTTCATCCAAGCAACCCCAATGCGATGTGTGACATCATCATCGATGTCACCACTACCTTGGATTACAGACCCAAGATACTTAAAACTTTCTTTCTTATGAATGATCTGTGTGGCAAGTCTCACTTCCACATCTGCCTCATCTAACGCATCACTGAATTTGCACCCCAAATATTCTGTTTTGGTCCTATTCAACCTGAACCCTTTGGACTCTAGCGTTTGTCTCCACACCTCCAACCTCGCATTAACTCTGTCCCGCGTCTCATCAATCAGTACTATGTCATCCGCAAATAACATACACCATGGGACCTCCTCCTGAATAGACCGCGTCAACTCATCCATCACCAAAGCAAATAGAAAAGGGCTAAGGACTGATCCTTGGTGCAGCCCCATCTCAACTGGGAAATGTTCCGAGTCTCCTCCAACCGTTCTAACCCGAGTCTTGGCTCCACCGTACATGTCCTTTATCGCCCTAATATAAATCATCGGGACACCTTTAGCCTCCAAGCACCTCCAGAGGACATTCCTCGGTACTTTGTCATAGGCCTTTTCAAGGTCAATGAACACCATATGTAGGTCCCTCTTCCGATCTCTAAATTTTTCTACCAGTCTTCGCATAAGATGAATGGCTTCGGTAGTCGATCGTCCCGGCATGAATCCAAACTGATTCTCAGAAATGGACACCCCTCTTCTCACCCTCATCTCCACCACTCTCTCCCAAATCTTCATAGTATGGCTTAGCAATTTGATACCCCTATAGTTGTTACAGTTCTGGATATCACCCTTGTTTTTATACAACGGAACCATTGTACTCTGCCTCCATTCATCAGGCATCTTTGCCGTCTTAAAAATAACATTAAACAGCCCAGTTAACCACTCTATACCTGCCTTGTCCGTGCTCTTCCAAAAATCCACCGGAATCTCATCAGGTTCGGTCGCTTTTCCCCTGCTTATCTTACTAATAGCACGTATAACCTCTTCAGTCCTAAAACACCTACAGTACCCAAAGTCCCGAAGTCTCTCAGAGTGTGCCAAATCACCCAACACAATGTCTCCGCCCCCTTTTTCATTTAAAAGTTTGTGAAAGTAACATCGCCATCTTTGCTTGATGGAGGTCTCATCCACCAATACTTTGCCTTCCTCATCCTTGATACACTTCACTTGGTCCAAGTCGCGAGTCTTCCTCTCTCTTGCTTTTGCGAGCCTATACAATTTCTTATCCCCACCTTTGTCCCCCAGCTCGACATACAAGCGTTCGAAAGCTGCCGTCTTAGCGTTCGTAACTGCTAACTTAGCTTCAGTCTTTATCGTCTTATAAACTTTCATAAGCGTCCGCTTCTCTTCCTCGTCTACGCACTCCACCAACTTTATGTATGCAGCCTTCTTCGCTTCCACTTTGCCTTGAACTTCCCCATTCCACCACCAATCTCCTTTATGGCCTCCAAATTTACCCCTAGATACCCCTAACACCTTTGAAGCAACTTCCCTAATGCAACTAGCTGCTTTATTCCACATGGTGTTCGCATCCCCGCTACCACTCCAAGCCCCCATCCCAATCAACTTCTCACCCATCTCCCAAGAAAGGGCAGGGGTCAAGCCACCCCATTTAATCCTCGGTCGATCAGAAACAGCCTTCTTCCTCCTATCTCTCTTAATTTCCAGGTCCATCACCAAAAGCTTGTGTTGGGTAGTAAGATTTTCACTTGGGATAACCTTGCAGTCCTTAAAGAGGCCTCTATCGCCCTTCCTAAGGAGTAAGTAGTCTATCTGAGTCTTAGCTACCGAGCTACGAAAGGTAACCATATGGTTCTCCTTCTTCGGAAAGCATGAGTTAGCAATCACCAACTCAAAAGCCTTAGCAAAATCCAGAAGCGAAGTTCCACCCCCATTTCTCTCCCCAAAACCAAAGCCTCCATGAACATCAGCAAAGCCATTAGAAGTTGCCCCGATATGGCCATTAAAATCTCCACCAATGACAATTTTCTCGGTGATCGGTATACCTCTAACTACCTCATCCAAATCCTCATAAAAGAGCTTTTTGGCCTCCTCGCCCAAGCCCACTTGAGGTGCATAAGCACTAATAACACTCAAAGTACATCCTCCAATGACTAGCTTAATCGACATCAACCTATCACTGATCCTCCTAACCTCCACCACTTGCTCCCTCAAATCCCCGTCTACTAAAATACCCACTCCATTTTTATCCCTTGAGCCTCCTGAGTACCACAACTTAAACCCGTCGACATCCCGAGCCTTGGAACCTACCCATCTAGTCTCTTGGACACAAGCTATATTTAGCTTTCTCTTCTTGAGAATTTTCACTAACTCTACGGACTTCCCCGTCAACGAACCTATGTTCCATGATCCTACCCTCAATATATGGGAACCCGTAACCCACTTACCACTATTTTCCCTCGTCCTCGGCCTCAACTGAAGACATGACTCAATACCACCATCAGATACCAAATCCACTAGAAAGATACTGAATCTAATGTACAATCTACACAGGAATACACTTAAAAATTCTGCAACAGGTGTATAATCTAAAAGACCAGATAGCAACAACTAAACTATAGGATCATTGCTTCCTTAAATGGAGTATCTCTAAATTTATATGGTTAAGCTGAACTGCTATGCACTTTTTCTTCTGAAGATGAATTTGATTTAGCTGTTATTAACTTTTCATGTTTTATATCATTCTTTGCCTGATGGACTCGAGCCAATCACCAATAAGCTTACAAAGGTTTTTTAGTATTATGCAAGGATTCTTTGGGGCTCCATGTCCTTTTTCTCCCTGTCTTTTCTGTCTTGATGAGATGTTTTGTGTTATGATTTTGGCTTTAAGCCGAGTAGATTCTGTTGATAAGCTCCGAGTTAAGATAGTTTTGTTATAACAGGTTCTAGATGATCTTCGGGAGCGCTTCTTTGGTCCTTCTTATGAACTTAAGTCTCATGATAAAGTAAGTTGTTTGTCTTCTGCATTTCAAAATCAAGTGGATGTAGCACAATCTTAAACACCTTCAACTTGGCTTGTGGCTCTTGAATTGATTAATTATTTCTGATTTCAGTATCCTGATATATGGGCTCTAGATGAGAAGGATCCATTCATGCAGCCTGAAGGTGGAGAAAGTGTTGCAGATGTTGTGTCTAGACTCACGAATGCATTGATTAACATGGAGACACAATTTCGAGGGTATTTATTATGCTTTTACCTCCAAAATTTATCATGTCAAGTAGGAGTATTTTAGTGTAAAGGAAGTCGCTATGTAAAGTGATAATGGGGTTTACCTATTCACTTTTACATAGTTAAGCTTGTAATTGTATTGTCATTAAATCTGATGGACATATAAATTATAATTGTGATTTGGACACTTCAATTGCAGATGCACAGTATTGGTGGTCAGCCATGGTGACCCTCTGCAAATTTTCCAGACTATTCTGAATGCAGCTAAGGATAACAATGGATCCTGTGAAAATGACTTGGCCTCAAGAATACAGGCAGTCAAAATCCCTTCCGTTCTCTCACAGCACCGAAAGTTTGCTCTACAAACAGGAGAATTGCATTCAGTAGTTTAATCCACAGCTTGAACTGCACATTCTGAAACATTCTTTCAGCTCATGCTGTTATTCTTCTGTATACAATCTGAATCGCCCCTTACTGGTTTATCTGTCTCTAGGGAGAATAATTTGGTCTTACAAACAATATTAAACAGTAGTATTCAATTTGTCATCTCCTTTGTCAGGGGAGGTAAGCAATTGTACTTGAGTACATTCTTAATAATTGGAGAGCTTTAATATGCTTTTTTTTTTTTCTGATCTCCTTACCAAAGAGTCCTCAGTCAATGTGACGGGAAATTTATAGTTCTCTGCTTCCCTATGTATCATAACTAGGTCTGCTTTCAAGATGTATCTTCCCACTCTCGTGTAAAGGTTAGGGAAGCTAAGATGGAGATGATGCTAACGATCAGGTTATTGTTAAGTGATCCTTGAAGTAAAAGGCATTTTGTGTCCAAAATAACAATGATTGAAGTAAAAGGCATGTTGGAATTTGTCTACTTGAAATGCCATTTTTTGCTACCAAAGATTCACTTGATACTAATGTTTGTAGTATTGACTCTATAATTATATTAACAACAAAATGTGATAACAAGAGATGTATCAACAGTACATGTAATAGATTATTACAAGGCGGCCCTTAAAACTATGTAATTTGTTAGTTAATCATATTCATTATGTTTCATTTGCCTTTTAATACTAATGTTCGTCGTATTGATTCTATAATTATAATTATAATAATAAAGGAGAACTGCAAGATTTCTTCATTATTTATCTCATACTATAGTATAACTTACTGAAATTTTCCTCTTAAAATTATTGTTTATTTAACGTAATTAAAATTTGATAATTCTAAGTTTTATTTTATCAACCTAGTAATACAAAGTTGAATACAAGCAAATGAGTTCCAAATAATGAATCCTTTGAAAGACCAGATTCAGGTTATAAATGTACATCATATATCAATATTTTAATGTGACCAACTGAATGTCTAAACAAATACAATAATTTAGTGATACTACCATGCACTGTTTCATTCCTGATATAACTTGTACACACAACCAAATGACTCTTTAGTGCTCCCTCCAACCATTCACCGCTAACGCCTCTTTTCAAATCATTGCATTTTACAGAAATCGTACAAAGCATCTTACTCAATGCTATTATAGCAGCAATTGGAAACTGGATAGTGAGACAACGACCTCAGATTCGACAATTGGCAGCTGCGAATAAGGAAAGAGGAAGAAACAAATAACAAAAAAAAGTGCCATTAGAAAACGACGCATGCTACATTGTATCATTAACATAAAGCAGAAAAACATCTGGCCTAAGAATGGATGACAACCCCTGACGCTGTCGGGAGAGATGCAAACAGATGGCTGTATCTTTAATTGAAAACTTATACTCACCCCATCACGAGAGGTGAATGTTTAATATTTCCTACACTCCCATAGGAATCATTTCCTTTCTATTGTTTCTTCTCTTGGCACACTAACGGCAAAGGAGCATCATACATATCTGTCAAGGACGGGGATGATGAAAAACTCCGTTGGCATGTGAGACAATCCTATATTTTGGAAGGCCAACCTATTGAACCACTATGGTCATTTGCATGAATATCACAACCTTCAACTAACTAGTGAACCTTTTTCATGGTTTCAAGCAGATGGTACATTTACAACACACACACACACAAAAAAAAAAAATGGGAAGACTTCTGGCATAGCCAATCAGTGGGGCTTGTGGGTTCACCACTCAGATTGGATGAGTAAATGCTACCAAAAGCCACCTCTTCAAAAGAACCCTGAATGGGCTAATTGATGGAAGTCACCCATCTCTACTACAGATAACAATTAGTGAAATGCAAAATGAAATGACGCATCACAAAGATTAGAAGATAGTGAAAGGTAGTGTGCCCTCTAAATACTCACTGCAGTAGATAAATTGGTTAATATCAAGAGTCACCCGCCCTTGCTTGGTTGTGTCAAATGAATCAAAAAGGTTCCTGCAAAGATTGAGAAGATCATTAAAGATTTTTCTAAGAAATTCAACAATGAACTAACATCTGAGAACAATTACATTTGCAGCTCTACTGAATCACATTTTAGTCTCATCAAGAACTACAAATGTATTGAAATGAATGTCTCAACTCAAACACTAAATTGATGTGTTAACCAAGAATCCTTCTTAGTTGCAAGACAGATGACAGTGACTCAATGTGAAAGCGCCAGATATAAATCATGAGGCCCTCTCAACATATTGATCATGAATATTATAAATGCAAGAAGAGACAACCATTTCATGTAAATAAATATCTACTCACCGTGCAGACTGTACAAAGATACAAAGAGATATGAAGTCATCAAGCCTGAATTTTCCATTCTTATTCCTATCAAAACTCTGCACAATTTACCCAGAAAAGAATAATATCAGTTCAAACCAAGAGGACTAGAAAGAACTTCCACCCTCAGACCAATTGACATAGGTTGTTTCACGTAACATTCCACAGGCACATCTTAGTTACAAGTTTCAATATGTCATCCTGCGAGTAACCCTCCATCTGGGGTTCTGGACAACCAAATGGGCTGTCCCTGACAGGGCCGGCTCTTGCCTATAAAATTTAAGGCATTGGCCTGAGGCCCCCAACCTCAAATTTCTACAAATAAAAAATTATATATCTTAACCCCATTAAAATAGAAGTGTTAGAATAGGAATAAATATCTAAAGCTTACCTAGAATAGAAATAAGAATAAGAATAGGAATAGGAATCCTAATTGAATAAGGAGTCATAGGAATAGGAATCCTAATTTGAAAATAAATAGGGTTCTCAATGTAATAATGTAGATACACAATTTCAATAATATATTTCTCCTATATTTCTCACATGGTATCAGAGCAATGGTGAGAAAATTAAATCAGCCGTCACTGTGCAATTTTCCGGTGACCTAAATTGCTGCTCGAGAAGAAAAAATTTTCTGGTAGTGCAATTTTCCCATAACCTAAATTGCTGCCTGAGAAGATAAAATTTTCTGGCAGTGTTTTTCAGCAATTTTCTTTTTCCAGTGGGGTCGCCTCCTAATTCCGAGGTTCATATAATTTTTTCCTGATTCCGATCAGTTTTTGGTGATCAGATCTCTTTTTCTGGCAGTTAGATCTATTTCCAACAATTCCAGTTCCAGTTCCAGCAATCAGATTCTGGCCCCAAAATTTTTTTTTTTTTTTTTTTTGAGAATATTCTAATTTCACAATATGTCGTTCGGGATTGATATTTTTGACTCCAAGATTATAGGAAGTTCAAGTGCTATGATCACTACAGAACCATTAATGGGAAGCTTAAACTATTTAGCTTGGGCTTTTTCGGTTGAGTTGTGGTGCATGGGCCAAGGCGTCCAAGATCACTTAACCAACAATGCTTGTGTGGTAGATGAAAAGGCAAAGGCTAGTGTATCATCTAAAACACAATAGGAGAAGGTTGATGCTTAATTATGTAGTCTCCTGTGGCAATCTATCGATTCTAAGTTAATGCCCTTGTTTCGCCCATCCCAGACATGTTATTCAGTTTGGGAAAATGCTTGTGCTTTATATACTAATGATATATCTCAATTCTATGATGTGATATCTAGAATGACCAATTTAAAGAAACAATAATCCGATATGTGTACTTACTTAGGACAAGTACAAGCAGTTATGGACGAATTTGAAACGTTGATGTCAGTCACTACGAATGTGAGCAAACAACAAGAGCACACACAAACGTTGTTTCTAGTTCTTACACTTGTTGGACTTCCTCCTAACCATGATTCAGTGCGTGATCAGATTTTAGCTAGTCCTACAGTACCTACAATTGATGAATAATTTTCTCATCTACTTCATCTAGCCGCGCCTCCCAGCAACAAAGTAGTTTCATCATCCACCATTGACTCCTCTATTTTGGCATCTCAAACCATACACAAACGAATATAACAGCCTATGGAGAATCGGTGAGAAGGAGGTCGTTTTGGAAGATCTCAATCCAAGTGTAGTTATTGTCAAAAGCTTGGACACACTCGTGATATATGTCATATTTTGTATGGTCCACCACCCAGTTATGATCCTACTGCTATAAAGGAATATAATGAGTCCCTTCGGAATCGCGCAAGAAAGAAAACATCTCCACAAGTAGCATGTGTTGCTTAGCCTGATCGACCATCCAATAATGCTCATATTGCTCAGATAGAATATGATGAGTTCCTTCAGTATCGAGCAAGTAGTGCCGGCAACATGAGCCCATATTTTGGTAACCCGTCCATATTTTAATGGGTTGGGTGAGTGACTTTTTACATGGGTAAACTATGGATTAGCCAAATGGGTTAAGCTTCTAACTTTTAATCACTCAAAATTCATGATATCACTAAAAAAATTTATAACTTCTCTTCCTTTATATGTTCTTCTATAGAACTAATTATTTTTCTCTATGATTGAAAATGTGAAGTCTTTGGCCCTCCAAAAATATATATTTTAAATGTACATTTCTTTTGTTAATTATAATTATATTTTTTTATTTGTTTAATTTTATATTAGATAATAAATAATAGTATAAAATAAGCAAATCATGTATTAGTATTGACATAGCTTAAGCCTTAAAGTGCATTAAGCATGTTTTAGTCCTAAAATGCAACTATTCCTTTACTTTGAAATTAAAAATATTTTCCCCTTGTTATTACATAAATTTATTTTATATTGAAAAGTTAGGATTTTTTTTTTGTGACTTTTATAACACAATAAAACTAAATGAAGCATTTTCAACATTTTTCATCTAAAAAAAGACTAAAATATTTTCTCCATGTTGAATTTTTAAGTAGAGTACTATTTACTCATGAAAATATGGGTAAATATGGGTAAACTAGTATTTTACCCAATCCATTTGTTACCCAATCAATTTTTACCCATATCAAATATGGGCGGGTTGAATTATTACCCATTTTATGTTGACCCATTTTTAACCCGCCCAAATTTGACTCAACCCGCCCATTTGCCACCACTACGAGCAAGTAAGCAAACGTCTCCACGAGTAGCCTCGGTTAGTCAGCCTAATGTTCATGTTGCGGGTAATTCCTATGCTTGTGTTTCACAATCTAGTACTCTTGGATCATGGGTCATGGACCCAGGCGCTTCTGATCATATTTCTGGTAAACATATCACTTCTGTCTGATATTGTATATTCACAATCTCTTCCTACTATTACTTTGGCCAATGGGATCCAAACAAAACCAAAACAAAGTCTGTCCCTTTAGACTTTGTTCTTTATGGTTCCCGATTCTGCTTTTAATCTAGCATATGTTAGTAATTTGACGCGTGCCTTACATTGTGGCATAACCTTTTTTTATGATTCTTTTCTCATGCAAGACCGCAGTACGGGCCAGATGATTGGCACAGGACATGAATCACAAGGCCTTTACTATTTTACCTCTTCAAATTCCTTCACAGCATGCTCAGCTACAGATCCTCCAGTCCTAATTCACAAACGTTTGGGACATCCGGGTCTATCCAAGCTAGAGAAGATGGTGCCTAGTTTGTCTAGTTTATCCACATTAGATTGTGAGTCATGTCAACTTGGGAAACACATTCATGCTACATTTTCCCGTAGTATTGAGAGTCATTCAAAATCTATTTTTTCATTAGTTCATTCTGATATTTGGGGTCCAGGATGATTATTCAAGATGCACTTGGGTTTTCTTAATGAAAGATCGTTCTGAGTTATTTTCTATATTCAAAAGTTTCTTTGTTAAAATACAAAATTAGTTTGGTGTTTCTAGTCGTACTTTTTGTAGTGATAATGCCTTAGAATACTTATCTTCCCAGTTTCAAGAACTTATGACTCACCAAGGAATTATTCACTTAACATCTTATATGTACACCCCTCAACGGAATGGTGTGGCAAAAAGGAAGAATAGACATCTCATTGAGATTGCTCGCACTCTTCTCATTGAATCTCATGTTCCGCTGCATTTTTAGGGTGATGCAGTCCTTGCATCTTGTTATTTGATTAATAGAATGCCTTCATCTTCTATTCAAAATCAGGTTCCACATTCCATATTGTTTCCTCACTTACATCTATACTATATCCCCCTCGTGTCTTTGGGAGCACATGCTTTGTTCATAACTTAACCACGGGTAAAGATAAATTAGCACCTCGTGCTCTCAAATGTGTCTTTCTTGGTTACTCTCGAGTTCAAAAAGGGTATTGTTGCTATTCACCTGATCTTCGTCGATACCTTTTGTCCGCCGATAACACATTCTTTGAGTCTCAACCTTATTATACATCTTCGGATCATTCTGATGTCTTTGAGGTCTTACCCATACCTCAGGTCTTGCCTGTACCAACTTTTGAAGAATCTACAGTTACTTCTACATCTCCCGTGGTAGTGCCACCACTTCTGACTTATCATCGTCGTCCACGCCCAACACTAGTCCTAGATGATTCATGTCATGTGGCGGATCCTGCTCCTACTGCGGACTAATTGCACTTCAAAAAGGTATATGATCCAATAGAAATGCTAACCCACATTATACTTTCTTGAGTTATCATCGTCTCTCATCACCCCATTATGCCTTTGTATCATCTTTGTCCTCTATTTCCATTTTAAAGACTACAGATGAAGCACTTTCTCATTCTGGATGGAGGCAGGCTATGATTTATGAGATGTCTGCTTTACATATGAGTGGTACTTGGGAACTTGTCTCTCTTCCTGCAGGTAAATCTACGGTTAGTTGTCGTTGGGTTTATACAGTCAAAATTGGTCCAAACGATCAGGTTGATCGGCTCAAGGCTCGCCTTCCTGCCAAAGGGTATACTCAAATATTTGGACTCGATTATAGTGATACTTTCACTCCCGTGGCTAAAATAGCATATGTCCGACTTTTTCTATATATTTGATGTTTGTCATTGGCCTCTTCATTAGTTGGACATTAAAAATGCTTTTCTACATGGCGATCTTGCGGAAGAAGTCTATATGGAGCAACCACCTGGTTTTGTTGCTCGGGGGGGTCTAGTAGCCTTGTATACCGATTGCATAAGTCACTCTATGGTCTGAAACAGTCTCCTCGAGCCTGCTTTGGAAAGTTTAGCACACTAATTCGAGAGTTTGGCATGACTATCACTCTGTGTTTTATCTGCATTCTGCACCAAATCGATGTATGTATTTGGTTGTTTATGTTGATGATAATGTTATCACTAGCAACGATCAAGATGGTATCACTAATTTGAAGCAACATCTCTTTAAGCATTTCCAGACTAAAGACCATGGCAGACTGAAATATTTTCTAGGTTTTGAGGTTGCTTAGTCTAGATTAGGTATTGTTATTTCTCAACGCAAGTATGCCTTAGACATTCTTGAAGAGACGGGAATGATGGAATGTAGACCCATTAAGACTCCTATGGATCCGAATGTTAAACTCCTTCTAGGACAGGGGGAGCCACTCAGTAATCCTGAAAAGTATAGACGGTTGGTTGGAAAATTGAATAATGACATCTATTTTTCTGTGAGTGTTGTAAGTCAGTTTATGACTTCCCCTTGTGATAGTCATTAGGAATATATAAAGTCAGCTCCTGGTAGAGGACAACTCTTCGAGGATCAAGGCCATGAGCATATCACTGGATATACTGACCCTGATTGGGCAGGATCACCCTCTGATAGACGTACGACATCAAGATATTGTGTTTTAGTAGGAGGTAATTTGGTGTCCTGGAAGAGTAAGAAACAGAGTGTGGTTGCTTGATCTAGTGCAGAATCAGAATATCGAGCAATGGCTACAACAACTTGTGAGCTAGTTTGGATCAAACAGTTGCTGAGAGAGCTAAAATTTGGCAAAATCGGTCTAACGAAACTTGTTTGAGATAATCAAGTGGCCTTTCATATCGAAAGGACTAAGCACATTGAGATTGACTGTCACTTTGTCAGGAGATATTGTTACAAAATTTGTGAAGTTGAATGATCAACTTGCAGATATCTTCACCAAGTCCCTCACCGGTCCTCGTATTAATTATATCTGTAGCAAACTAGGTACATATGATTTGTATGCACAAGCTTGAGGGGAGTGTTAGAATATGAATAAATATGTAATCCTACTTAGAAAGGAATAAAAATAGGAATAGGAATCCTAATTGGAAAAGGAGTCGGAGGAATAGGAATCCTAAGTTAAAAAGGAATCCAATGTAGTTTCTATAAATAGGGTCTCAATGTAATAATGTAAATACACAATTTCAATAACATGTTTCTCCTATATTTCTTACAAGAAGAAATCAAGGAAATATAGTTTTGGATTCTTACGTTTTCTTCGCTAGCACTCACATTATTTATCCTTTTTAACTCCTTTTGCACTCTATTTCTTCAAATCTTTGATAGTTAGAGTAATACTCTCTCAAAAATATGAATCAATTCATATAATAATAGTCGAAAAGTGTTGAACAAAGTGAATTACAAATTCTTTTTTTATTTCTTTGTTAATTTTCATATTAAAGTAGGTATATCAAGTTATCAACTTTTTGAATCATATTCTTTGATTCTAACTCTTATCTTTAAAGTTTATCAACTTATTACTTATAGAATTATATTAACAATTCATATAATAATTGTCTCAATAAAAGGATGTTTTTCAATGTTGAATTAATTAAAAAAAAGTATTTGAAAAAATCATTTATATAAAGCTTAATAGTTGTGTTCTTTTTTTAATCGGTAAAAGCAGATAATCAAGCTATTATTTACCATGAAATTCTATCATCCTGCTCTCATGAACCTCAAAAGAGAAAAACCAGAATAGCAATTACAATGAATTTCATGAATTTTTACTATTTCATTTTAACCATCTGCCAGACTGCCACAACCCACCACTTACCCACAACGTAACCAACAGAATTAGCATTGTATATGAGTATGGTTTGCTAGCTATAGCAAGCCATTAACTAACACCTTTATCTTGTCTTTTTTTTTTCTTTGTTAACACGCTTATAGTACCACCAAGTCATTATAAATGTGAAAAGAACCACACAATAAAAAATGAAGAAGATAAAGATTGTGGAGCTTTAAATAAAATGTGAGAAGCAAACGCATGTTCTATTTTGCATTTCAATTTCTTATATTCATTACTGCTTTTCTTATATTCCATACTGCTAGTTTCTATTAAAATATAGTTTAAACCAAATACATGTCACTAGTAAACTAAATGCCAAATCTTTTTCACATTTTATTTACAATTTTCTTCTCTTGTATGAATACAGTTTAAACAACTAAAACAAATGAACCAGAAGTAGTTGAATAAATCTAATGTTCTCTTCGTATAAATGTCATTTGGCTGTTCGGTACTTTTGTTTACAATTTGTTCTTCTCTTCTATGAAAAACGGTTTAAAACAACTAAAGTGAATAACAAAAAGGAACATCGAATAAGTCTAAAAAAAAAAATCTTATATTTGTCATTTGGTTGTCGAATTTTGTTGTAAAACTAACAAATTCATTAGACCTTGTTTTGCCCAATGACAAAAGGTGATGGTTTACAAGAACAGTGTGCAATGGATAAAAGGAACATCCGTTTCAGTTTGATGGTGCTTTGAGAAAAAGATGCAACATCTGTAGGCCTCAAAAGGAAGTACAATGCAGAAGTATATCCACCTCACAAAGAATCTCATAATGAATTTTATAATAATTATAATACCTCGCAGACAGTGTATAGTGCTGGAGAGTCGAGGCGGAATCCAATTTTTATCAAGGCCTGCAAATTATGCAACATATTCATTGATAGATTATTGTCTACTGCAAATAGGCGGCTGTTAAAGGCCGTTTGGCAGTCCAAGTGTTCCTTCTTCATTTTCCTAGCCAGAAGGTCTGAAATGTACTATAAGCAAATGCAAGAAAGCAGGAGTTTGAGATTAAGGAGTTTCTTGCCTCGTAAACATCATCTGGGGCAAGGAATCCACGACCCCTAATTCAGTGACCAAAATAATGCAAGAATTAATTTCCTCAAAACATATTTTCCAACCAATGACATGAGAAGTACTCGAACAGTACTTAATGATTCGCTTTACCAAGAAAAAGAAATTCACCTCTCCAAGTCTGAGAACACATGTTGCACCTACAAATGATAGATTGATGGTTCATAAAAATCAAACAATTGAAAATCTTTGAAGGAACGCATCTTATAAACACGTTTAATGAAGTATCTACAGTAAAATAAGAAAAAATGTCATTGAATTCATGCAGCACTAAGGTTTTCATTCTAGTGCTGCCAAGATGAGGTAGTACAACTATTGTGAAATTCAGTGTATGAGAAGAACACCACAAAGTGACACCTCAAGTCACATGCAAATTGCATATAGAGAAGACCAATTAATGACTTAATGTATTTGAAGAAAAAATAGTATACAAAAATTTAACTGGAGAAGAAAGCTGACCTTCAGCAGAAACTTGTTGAGTTCAACAAACTCTGGGAAACAAAAATAAGATTAACAATAGTATGAGATTCTCAATGGAACAATTAGTAAATATGAACTCAATTGCACCAAAATAAAGTAAAGAAGGGCATGCAGTAGATTGCACTGATGATGTAAACAATGACTATAAAAGTAAGAAAAAGGGAAGTCTATGTTAAGGTTAAGGTTAAGATATCTGATTATGTTTTTTTGTTATATATTTTCCTTGTTGAAGTTCCAGTTTGATATGACAGTAATAATGGAATTAATTAGAGTGGAAAGATGAACCTCACCTTCAAAACTCATGGTTCCATTCTGATCAAAATCGCACATCCTGGTGGTAAATGACAAAGAATAAAATAAAAATGATAGGAGCATTTGATAATTTAATATAGAGAGGTTGAAAACCTGATCATTTGCTGGACAACAGTGATAGGAAATTGTAAATTTCCAATGGCAAAAGCACTCTGAGACAGTAGATAGCATGGGAATAAGGACCAAATCGAGAGAGTAAGTAAGGAAGAAGGATTAATATTAAAGCAAAAAATAAACACCTTCAGTTGGATTGCAGTGATACTACCGATTTTGTCGGTGTCAACCCGCTCGAACCACTCTCTCAAAATCGCCGAGTTCTCCATCTTCTCTTCTACAATCGGACCCGTCAACACAATGTTCTCTCTCTCTCTCTCCTCATATATTTATTTATTTTATTACTTCTTCCTTGCCAACTTTTCTGAAATGTATTACTGTCCTAACCCCTATATTCCTAATTTCTGAAAAATTTCCAGATTTAGGTTAGGCCTTGAAAATGAAAATTTTGAATTTGGAGTCATACTTATTTTATATGAACTATATTTTAATTAAAATGACTTAATGTAACTAATTGATCTGAAATACACTATTAAATTTGTTCTAAACAAATAATATCTTAAAATAGATAGTCATATAATATCATATTTAAATCTTATATAAGAGCTACCACATACTAATACAATATTTTTTTCATTTTATTTGAAACTAGTAAAATTATCCACCCTTTGTGCGGGAATTTAATATCACGGAATTTATAAATAATACTTAAAACTATCAGTCATTAAAACTAAAACACTATATTATCTTATTTACAAGATTACGTAGTAACAAACATTAATAATATAAAGGAAAATGAAAATTATTACATCGTATCATTTATCCTTAATAACATAAACATAAATTAATGACTGTAAAAATACATACCAGGATCTGTAACATAAGCAATGGTGTCAGTGAGTCACTCAACAAGAGCAAAGTATACAAATATTTAATTGTGAAGAAGAAGAGGTTTAAAATTTTCGTTGTTTTAAAATGAGAGGAAATCCCTCTATTTATAGACAACAAAGGGTAGTGTGAACAAATGTTTATTGTGCCTTATCGGAAAGGTTACAACTATTTGGGAAAGTTGCAACCCTTCAGAAAGGTCACAACATTTCATAAAAGGCGCAACTTTTCATAAAAGTCGCAACTCTTCATTAAAGTCACAACTTTTCATAAAAATCACAACTTTTCATGAAATAGGAAGGATAGTTTTGGAAATAAATAAATTAAAAGAGAATTTTGGTTTGTAGTGGCGCCACGTAGGCGGACCTAATGTTTTCTTTTATATATATATATGATTTTTGAAGTTGAAATTAAATACGGAGTTATGTTTGGTTATAATTTTTATAACTACTATTTGATTGTTATTCTAAAAACATGAAATATAGTTGAAACAAGGTCATATTTATAAAAATAAATTTTAGGGGAAATTTTGAAAAAAATAATTATAGTCAAAGTGCAAAAGAAAAAGGGAGAAATGGGTTCATATAACTTGGAGTTGTATTTAGAATTTTCATGGCCAAAATTGATTTTCAAATAAAGTAAAAAAATTGAAAAAATGAAAATTATTATTGATCAAACAGGTCTTAAAGTGTTCTAATTTAACATTTAAATTTATTTTTCTTGGTTTTCATTATGTTTTGATTTTTATTAGTACTAAATCTATTTCTTTAGCCTTGATATTTTATTTTGTTGTTGTTGCTTACTTGTTTATGTTTGATATATTTATCACTTTTTTTATTTTGTTCATCCGAGTCGAAGGACTATCAAAAACAATTAGAGATAGGGTAAAAAGTACATTTGAATTTTTCCAGTTTTGTGAGTTTCATATCTAAACTATCGAGAGTATAAGTTTTCTATGTGAACTATCACCAATAGTTAGCGAAACACATTTCGATTAATTTTTTATGATGTGTATACTATAGTCTCGCTTTTATTTTAAAAAAATTCATGTGGAAAAACAATTTCACATGACAAATCTAAACAAGTTAATATTAAGTTAAAAATTAAAGTAAAAGGTTAAAACTATCACCATATAAATTAATTTAGGGAAAAGGGATAAATATACCCATGAACTATCGTAAATGGTATGTAGATACCCTTCATCATACTTTTGGGACATTGGTGCCCCGCCGTCTAAACACTAGAGCATATATACCCTTTACACTAACGAATATACACGTGTCATAATCTTATCCACTGACACGACATTTATTAAATATCGGATCGATGGATGAGATTGCGCCATGTGTCCCTATTTAGTCTTCCGTTAGAGTGAAGGGCATATATGCTCTAGTTTTTAGACGGCATGAGCAACAATGTCCCAAAAATATGACGGATGGTATCTGCATACCATTTACAATAGTTCGAGGGTATATTTATCCTTTTTCCCATTAATTTATCCCAATTATAACATTCACCATCTTCTTCTCCACCTTCTTAGTTGTGGTTTCATCTTTGTCATGACGTCGATATCTACAGCTTGGAAGAGGAGAGTATATGATTTTAAAGAAATCAATTAAAATATATTTAAAAATAATAAGTCACCTAATAGAGTCATTTTATATGTCAAGTGGATGAAATTTTTATGGACAAACGAACCTAGAAACATTTCTCGACAAACATTTGGTCTATTCAATGCTAAGGTATGTTTTGCAAACTATTAAGCAATAGTTGAGTTAGAAAACTTGCACTCTCAATAGATAAGATACGAAACTTAGTAATATAAAATCTCCTTCTGTCCAATAATAGTTGTCCACTATGACTTGAAACAGGATTAAGAAGCAATGAATAATAGAGATAATTTTACCAAATCACCGTTACTAAATATAAGCCATCTAAACATTGAAAAATGAATAGTATTTAACAACAAAATTAGAATAGACACAAAATGGTAAAATCTTCATTGATTTTATAAACTGAACAAGTATTATTAGACATGTTAAAATAGTACTGTGCACAAGTAAAGATGAACAGAGAGAGTAGTTCAGTTCAGATATATTTTGACCCTAATCTTAACTCAAACAATTATCCCATTTGTTACTTTAGAATTACAGTTGGGTCCAAACGGGCCACAACCCGAATAGCCCACAAAAGAATCGGGTCGTAACGGGTTACAACAGCCGATAACCAATAACTCCCCTCTTTGCACGCACCAGACAGGCACGATCAACAATCTGAGGGCCATTGCTCCCCCCCCCCTCTCTCTCTCTCTCAATCAAATCAATTTTCTTTCTCCTCATACTGGACCGGTTGTTTGTGCCCACAATTCCTCCCTCGTTGAGAAGAATTTGGAAGCATACACATATTAATGTAAGATTTCATTGCTTTTCTCATTTAGTCACGCAATTCAATTCTTTCGAATTGATGTTTTGATACTTATGCATTTTTAGAGCGCATGATTGCTGTTTTATTTATTCATGGTATAAATCTTCTGCTAAGTTGGATTTTAGATATTCAAAACAATATTCTGCTGGTAGAGGGATTGCATTATATTTATACCTACTATTGTGGACAAGGGGGATTCCTTGGTTTCATAATTTGGTTTCAGAATCTTAAAAGAAACGTGATTCCTTCAGTTTATTGATATTGTAATTCAAAGATGATTCCATTGTTCAGGAAAGACTACACTAATTCGTCATCCATCCTGACCTAACGCTCACCCCCAGAAAAGAAAAAAGAACACTGGCCAGATTAACCTATTCTAAACTGCCTCATTCTTAATCGTTAAAAGAATACAATGAGAGAAAGAGAGAGAACTACATCTACTAGCTTACAAATGTTAAAACTACAGTTTACAAACTTCCTTAGCTGTATCAGATAACTTGGCTATTTCCTAAATGATTTTTTTTGCAAGATAAATCATACTATTGCATCACTGATGCAATCACAAGTTCCAATTACCTTAGGTGAAATGATATGAAAAAGTAGTTCTTTGCTTATGTTCACTACGGGATAAGAAGTAGAGTACAGTACTACAAAAAACCAGAACCAAAAAGGAAACAAAATAGTGAAGGGAGTTTAGCTACATAATTGGAATGCTAGGTTTCTTTCCATTTTAAGAATTATAAAACATGTTATTTTCCAGTTTTAAGGTTTTCATCTTTTCAAACTTTAGCTGAATATGTTTTTGGGATAAATTATCAAAAGAATGTTTAGGGGATCAAATCTTATTTATTTTATCAATAGAATTAACTCACCAAATGCAAAATTGTTTACTTGGATTAATTGTCTTTCTCGTGGATTATACCATAATTTCTTGATCCAGTGGATAATGTAACTTAACTTTTGTGACCATCAATGCAACTCAGTAATTGGCGGTATTTCTTGCTATTGAGATCAGGCAGTAGGGCGTTTAAAAAGATGGAAAAATGACTTAACCATGTGGATTAAGTGGACAGATTCAAACCAACTTAGCAGAACTTATATTATTTATATCTGTTTTAGCAAAAAAAAAATTGTTGGATCCTCTTCCATTTTTGTTTTTGGTTGTTGAAAACCGCTGAACTAGAATATGTTCTCATGTGAGTTGCTGCTTCTCTTCAGAGCTGCAGATCATTTTCATTATGTATTGGAATGGAACCACTTTGAATGGAACATATTCTTCTCATGTCATGCTCCATCATCTTGATGTTGTGAGCCTATGAGGTGAGAGTAATATTCTCGACTCCGTCTTGGATGGTATACAGTTAGTCCATTTTATTCATATTTCATTATATAGACGTTTGCTTGGACATATATATTCTTGACATGCAAATGTAGGCATATATTGCTGATGTTCTACATTCGTCACTCACAGTGTTCCCAAAACACTGAAATTCAAGTTTCTTTGTCATCTATTCAATTGTTTTATGTAAATCATGTTCTAATTTCTTTTTCCCTCCACCACTCCTTGCCGTGAAGTTTAAAGTAAAATCCTTGCTGTGATATTGTGGTGGGTTCTGACTCTGTTGCTACACTAATCCCGAATAGGTCACAATAACCTATGACGAGTTAACACCATTGAGTATCTTTCTTTAACCTCTCTTTAAAGTTAAAATTGTAAAACTAGAATTATCGCCCAAGTTGCCGTAACTACTTTCAACAAATGCGGGGATAGATTGGTCTCTCTTCAACACTGCAGCTCTGAATGGTTAGCTTGTTGTCTTCTGTTTTTAAACTTTTCGACTTTTCCTTAATATATATTCTGGAAAAAATGATTTGATTTATTAAGTCCCAACTTTTTAAAAGCAACAATTGAAGAAAACTTTCAAAAACATAAACACACTCATTGAGTGTGGAAGGGTTTCTATCTACACCTAACCTGTTCTAGTTTTCGTAGTTTGGGATTCGATGTTGCAAATTTATAGAAAGTATTTACCTTCTCCTAGCTGATTCTTGAGATGGATATGATCCACTTAAGGAGCTTATTTATTAGTATAAGCTTGCTAAATCAATTATAACCAGTGCATAAGAAGAAGTGGTCTTGAATTTCTTATTGTTAAGACTGAAGAGTTGGATTATGATGGTTGAGCATCATTTTTCCGATAAATGGCGAGTAAATGATTTCAGGCCGGGGATTCTTTATTAAAACCAATGCTGTTAAAAGTGAAAAGCACAAAGAAGCAACACGGTGCATAGGCATGAAGTGAAAAGCAAGAAGGGAAGCACACAATTTTCAGAAAATTACAAAATTCCAAACACATTGGTTGGAGTGGTTGTTGTTATATTATTATAAGAAGGTGTTCGACAGCAATGTGTTGCAAGGATAAATATTTTGGTGATTGTTGCAAGGATCATTTTATTACAATCTTTGAAGTATGAATGATCTATATATCTCTCCATTTTGTTGTCCATGATGGAAAGCTGAAAAGGGTTCTTTGACATGAAGAACTTAACCCAAATAAAAAAAATAAGACCAGAAGAAAAATTCTTTGATAAGACTAGTGTACCTGTTTGTATGAATGTTGAGAAGGTTATGAAAGAGAAAGGAAGAGGAAGAGTATGCTTCTGGAGGCAACAATCCTCCTAAGAGACTATCTTACAGAACCGATGATTCTGAAGTTGCCGAGCACGTTACAGTCTGTGAGGTTTTTAAGAATGGGAAAGTGTCAGTTAGGAACTTCGGAGGGAAGATAATGATGGATTCGAGAGTATTATTTCTGTTTGCATGTGCAGAAATGTTGAGAAGGTTAAGAGAAAGGAAGAGGGTGAGTATGCTTCTGGAGGCAACAATTCTCCTAAGAGACTATCCTCCAGAACCGATGATTCTGAAGTTGCCGATCACGTCGTAGTTTGTTAGATTTCTAAGAATCGGAAAGTGCCAGTTAGGAACTTCAGAGGGAAGAGTATGATGGACATTTGAGAGTGTTATTTTGAGACGGAGCAAATGCGAGTAATAAAGGCATCTCATTGAGTATGCATTTGTGGAATGTTCTCAGAGATCATGCAGATGAAATTGATAAGGTTGTTTCTGAGAACAATTTAATGGTGGAGCTGTAGCATATGCTGGGGTTGTGGAATAATGTTTTTATGGGTAAAGATAAGTTGAATTGGAACTAGTAGATGTTTTTCCATGGGAATGTTCTAGATTAGGAATAAAGCAAGCTCTGCTTAAGTTAGTAACTAAATGGCTTAATGGAATAAACACTTTCTGAATGGATTTCTGCATTCATTCCTGTTGCTTATCCTTTAAACAGAAAGAGAGGGGAAGGAGGAGGAATACATATTTTTTGTTACACCTCGAAATTTGTCTAGTTTGAGCCTTTATATCTTGGTTTTTAAGAAAAAAATTATAACTTTGTTTGTACTAAAATGTTTGTGGAGTACTTGATTAGATCATAACAGTTATTTGGTTAAATAGTAGCTTTTATCATGATCTGGTTTTTGCTTGTTGCTAGACGTATAAGATTCAACTATCTTTTATGATGAATTTTTAGTTTAAAATGTCACACCATCAAACATTTGACCCTCAAGTTTAGGATGTTAGGAGCATGCATTTACATATAAACTATCTGATGGAGAATCAAGATCCATAACTTTTCACAAAATTAACTGCAGCTTATGGACACATTGGTAGTTATATATTCCCTTCATTTCACTTCATATGATAGTATTTTACTTGGCACAGAGTTTATTGTTTATGAAAGAAAGGACTTCTGCACAGTAACTAAATATATATTATTAATGTACCAAATATACCCGTAAGGTATTCTGGTTTGCAACATGACATGTCAATTCTATAAGGAAAAGCGACTGAAATTAAAGATTTTCCTTGTATAGAAGGTGCCACTCTTTTTTGGGCCGGACTAAAGAGAAAAGAGTGTAGTATAAAATAATTAGAGGGTATCAGACTTGTGAATTTCTCTTTCAGATTTAACTCTTTTGAACCTTCTCTTCTTAAAAATCAAACTACTAACTTTTGTACTTAAGTAACACAAGATTTGTTCATAATTACTTGAAAAGGCAAGATCTATGTAATCATCTAACATACACCTTCTCTTAGATGGGTCAACAAACTGTAGATTCAAAGTCAAGTGACCAGACTAATGCTAAATCTGGTTTACCCAAGCATGATAAACAGCTGTTGGTGCCAGTAGCCATAGTGGGACCTGCACTACAAGATTCACAGAGTGAAAGTATGATTGCTGCCTCCAAATCTGCTGAAAGCCCACTATTTCCTGAAGCGAATACCATGGCGAATAAAGTTTCTAATATAACTGGCTCCAAAAGACCTACCCCGGAATGCCTAGTGAACCCACTCAACCGATGCTCGACAAACAATTCTGGTAGTGGGCATCTTGTCTATGTTCGTAGAAGACCTGAAGGAGAGTTAAGCAAAACAGCTGCTAATAACAACCAAATCGGTGTTACTGATTATCCACAACTAAAAAAGCTTAGTCAACGTGATGAGAAAACTCAGACTGAAGTCCAGATGAAGGAAGGATATTACATTCCAGAAGTTTCATCAATCTCATGGACTCCTTCAAGGTGCTCCTTGTCCACAAAACCTTCAGTTCCTCCCTCTACAGGAGAGTCCAACAACAATTTAGCTTCAGTTAATGTTAGCAACAATCAAGTCACGTCTACCAGACTATTGTTGGATAATCCCAAGAAGGTTAATTTTAAGCATTGGGAAGAGCGATATTTCCAATTGCAGAACTTGCTGCACAGACTGGAGCAATCAAAGCAAGAGGATTATGTACAGAGTATGTAGTCTAATTTCTTGATGCTTGCTCACTTAATTGTCTGTCTGTTGTAATTCATCTTCTTACTCATTTTATCAATATAATCTCATTGAGCAGTGCTTCGTTCTCTCTCCTCTGTTGACCTAAGCAATCATGCTGTTGAACTGGAGAAGAGGTCCATACGGCTTGCCTTGGAGGAAGGTACTTTATGATTTTTGCTTTTATTGTTGCTTTATTATGGTCCTAGAGATGTGATTTGAATGAAAAAGTAAGTAAACCTGCTGACTTTATTGTTGTACTCTCAGATTTGCCTTGACACATCTTTTTCCGTTTCAATAATGTGTTGGATTTATTTATTTATTTGGCTGATGATGCAAGATGCATTTTGTTTCAAGAATTAATTTCTGATCTTTTTGGATATTTACTTGGTTAGAAACGACAATGGTGTTTGATATCTCCTAAAGTCTTGTATGTGTGCGGCTTGGTTCTAATGAAAGGGTTGACCCTAAAGATAGTTATGAGTTGGGTTTTATTTTCTGTATTGAGGTTTTTTCGGTAAGTCATTCTCACAATCCCTGGGAATGACCTCTGACTAAGTTTTGGTAAGTTTGAATCCTCAAAAGAGTACGAATTGTACATTGTATGGATTAACATTTTGTTATTTCCTCTCTGATAGAATAGTTCTTCGTTGGGGCATCAGAAAGAGAATTGCTGCTATATTTGATACTGAACCTATTATTAATTGTTGAAAATGATTGGGCTTTTGACTCTGCCTATTTCCTTTCTGCCCTCTTTGTTCCAGTAAAATGGTGAAAAGCTTGTGCCATTTTCTCAGTTCTCTGCTTCATTTAACATTACCTATTTTATAGATTTTTAGCACAATTAGTTCAAAGGACCTTTTCTGGTGCTGGTATTGTTTCTAAATTTCACTTTTTATTTGGTTTTCTCCCGAAATTTCTCAGCGAAAGAGGCGCAGCGAGTAAGAGTCTTGGATATTTTGGGGAAATATCCGAAGAACCCCAGAGCTTCTCTAGCTTGATGTCCTGAACAGCCTCAGAAAGAAGGAAATGTATTTGTATTCTTAAACAAACTTTGTACATGTTGTAGCCTGATATTCACATAGTAGTTAGAGTATCTGTCTGGTCTTAGCTAGTTAATGTGTTGTAGCTATCGTTTGTTAACTCTTAACTTATAGCGCGTTTTATTGAGGAAATGGAAATGACTTTCCTCAGGTCCATCAGCAACAGTTGAGATTGAATGTTTGTGCCCATAAATCATTTAATCCTCTTCTGTTTCTATCTATACTCAGTCGTAGAACTTATCAAAAAGAATCTGTTACTGAGTTGTGGAACCAGATTTTGGCAGAAATTTTTGCGGGATGACAATTTGTATTCATGCAGATATTGTGAATTAGTGGTGATGTGGTCAAAACCCAAACCAGTTTTGGATTGAGACGTAGTTGATTTGTTTTAGTTATTGTAAATTGGTATTGATGGAATAACGAGTTATGATTATACCCCTGTCCCATATAGTGTAAAAAGAAAGATTGTTTCCCTGTCCTAGTAGTTGATGTTGGGTTGTGGTCTTGTTTACCCCCTTTTTATCATCAGTGAGAGTAAATGGTATAGTTCATATTTAATCTTTTTGGGCCGTGTTATTTACAGATATTTGTTAGCTTAGACAGTTGTGATGCTAAAATATGTATAGTGATGAGAATTGGAGGTAGAAGAAGAGAGAGTGTTATTGGACATTTGTTATTAAAAAAATGAAGGTCAGCTTATTACATCAATGATGCTTGCTTGTCCCACGATAGTACGGGGCAACTCCGACAGTTTTAGGAGTAATTTGTCAATGAAATCACAAGCACAAAAAAGTCTTTGATATGGACTTGGAATATGGTATAGATGCATAAAAAGAGAATATGCAATATTCACATTCTTTTCTTTTCTCTTATCTCTTATATGTGGGAGTGAGATGCAATGAATCTTTCACATCTACCACCTTATCTCCAACTTGTAAATAATACAAAATTAATTATTAGCAAAATATGTGTCATCTTCTCACCCCCATCGTCACTTGTACATGGTATGTGTTGTCCACATACCTATCAAGATATATTTATATATAATTAGAGTTGATTATGTCGTAATAATGGAAATTAAAGAAAGAAGAATCATGTTTGAATCTTGGGTTTGATCCAATAATCGTGTTGGCCTGGAATCTTCTCTCTTATCTCTTACAGCCTGAAGCCAGAGAATATGATACTATATTATTTCTATCAACATACACATAATTAATTATTTTCTGCTTCAATAATACAATATATAATAATACTCCTACTTAGACAACAGAATACGACTTTTTCTTTTGCTATCTACTAGAAAGAAAAAAAAAACTTTTTGACTTTTATTATTTTATAGTAGTAGATGTTTCTTGCCTTGCTTGCGTATGTTTCAAATTTTGAATATACCATTAGCTAATTTTATTTGAGTCTACCATTACTTGCATTAGTAGTAACACGTCATGAGCACATCCACTACAAGTTTCTGTTACTCATGGAATCGATACCTTGCCACCTCCTAGTCCTACGTCAGCTGACACATATCTTGGCTAATTTTATAAGATATTTATGTGTTATATCCAATCAATATAGATATCGTAAACATACGCAAGTCTTTTTGTCCTTGTCAAAACTTAATTCACTTTTGAATGTTTTATCATATATTCTCACAGTTGATGATCGAGAGTGGTGTATGGATCCATTCAAAGTAGATAAATGGTATATAGGGTATAGGACATGTGCTTATAAAACAATATTGGAGGTGGATATATACAATTAATCACACAGTCGGCTGCCGTGCTCAACAGATAATTATATATACTAAGTAATTGTCAACCCACAACATAAAGAAAAAGTGAAAAAAGAAAATGAAATTAATGAAGATGGTCACTTTCAAGGCCGCCCATTAACAAAAATTGGTACAACTGTTCCATTTGACAAAGGATGAGCTAGCTATATAGATAGGGCTCATTCAAGATATATATAGATTAATTATTAGCTACAAGATATTAAGTGGAATTAATAATTAATCATTTTATAAGTACGTGTCTACAATACAATTTGTTATTCCCTTATTCATTTCATATTATTTAACCTGACACACTCCTTTTAAAATGATGTTTTATTGCAATTCTAAATTTACATAGTTATTTAATATAAAAAATAAAATAGTATGAAGAGAAAATAATAACTCTCTCTTAATTAATTTGCAAAAATGAAATGGGAGGGAGTATATACTAGGTAGGCACCAAACCAATTCACGTCTCTGGCTATTCTTAGATTAAGTTCTTCTCATTAAGATATATATGTTGTCAAAAGATGTCTCCTTATTTTATTTTGGATATCTTCGTAATATTTACCATGGAATTGATTAACTTTTCTCCTGTTCTTGTGTTGTCGCAATTGCTCATCAATCTCTATAATTGAAATACTCCAACATGCATAACTTAATTTTGCTCCTTTATTCAGTAACAGTAGTTTGCATCAAAATAATTAAGCTTCAATCCCAAATTTAAGTTATGATCGGCTATTTCAAGTCTAGGGTGTATTAGGTACATAGTACATTATTTTTTATATTCTTTTAGGAAAATAAGTTTCTTAAAAATGACTTCTTTAGTTGAACTATAAGTAATTAGTAACACTTCAATTTCATTGTCTTCCTCTCACTTACCTACCGACGCTTCCAACCCCTAATCCACCCCAAGTCCCCATCCTACCCAACATTGTTTTGTTAAAATACATATAAATATTGTTAAGATAATATATTTTACTTATTTATCTAATATTAAAAAATAAAGAAAAAATCCATTAATATTTTTCATCAGAACATTTTCGTTCCTACTAAACACATCCATAATGTAGCATATATATCACTCTCTTAAAAAATATATATTAAATGTATCACACTTGGAAATTAAAGGCTTTGCCTTATTACAACTTGCCAGTAAATTAACAAGATAAACGATAAAGTAATGCTGGCGTAAGCGGCATAGAGATTCTAAGTAGCAAGTAATTTTATACAAATTTATACGAAAAAGGTGAAAGAGACATATATGAGAGAGGGGGATACCATCCGTACGAAACTTGATATTTTAAAGTTCATAAATTTTTATAACTATATATATCTTATATTATAGTAAATAGTAAATTTTTAAGCAAATGAATTTACAGATGTTTTAGTGCGGAGGTATAAGAGTTTCGCTATATCTGGTTTCAAGAAAGGTGGAAGTAGATCGAAGAAGTATTGGAGATGAGTGATTAGACATGACTTGACATAAGTTTAGCTTATCGAGGACATGACCTTAGATAGGAGGTTGTGAAGGACATAAATTAAGATAGAAGATTAATAGGTAGCAATGTGTTGTCTTGTTGTCGGTCCATATTAATAGTCGCATTATTACTTATGTAGTTCTTTAGCCTCTATATGTTGCTCTTTGTACCTCGTATTGTTTTGTTGTAGTTTTGTTTTGTTACTATATGTTGTTTCTTGTACTTCTATTACTTTTATTTAGGAACTACTTTGAACTATATTTCCTTGAGTGAAAGGTCTATCGAAAATAGTATCTCTACTTCTAAGGTAAAAATAAGAACTACGTACAATCTACCTTCCTCACGCCCCACGTTGTGAAATTACACTAAATGTGTTGTTCATGAATTCACTATCAAATATTACTAAATCAATTTATTACCATATTTATAAAATCTAAACAAAAGCTATTAAATTTATGTGAACTCATAAATTTGGAGTTTGATAGTAGTATTTTAAAAAAGAGTGTGGAGAAGCTAATATTAGATCCACCTAGGGGTGTACAAAACCGATCTAAAAATTGAATCAAGCCGCAAATCGAGTCAAATCGGAAAAAAAACCCAACTAGTGGTTTGGTTTGACTTGGTTTGGTATTGGGAAAAAAAATCCGACTATATTTGGGTTGGTTTGGTTTTAACTAAAAAAAATAATCCGAAACTAAACCAACCCGACATTATATATGTAATTTTAAAATTTTATTTTATACATAAAAATATTTACTTTGATATAATTTTAAAATATTTCTTATACTATTTCATAGGTTTTATCTTTTAATATATTGTTTCAAGTTTAAAACTTAGAATTCGGAATGGTCCAACAAAGATTATAGTCCATAGATGTTGATAATTATAATAAAACTTAAATCAAAATCAAATTAATACTAATGCAAAAAGAAAATTAATTCAACACTAAGAATGACAATAATATTGAATATTTGTTCTTTAGTTTTACATTGGTTTAAACAATTAAAATGCATAATCTAATTTTAATTTTCCTTAAATATTTAGTAATGCAACTAATACTTATTAAACTTATAATTTTAGCATGATTTAGTACTTTTAAATTATGATCATTTTTATTATGACTTTGCAATATTTATTTTATATGATGATTTCATTATTATTTTTTATTGAATATTTTTGTTCATCAGTACTCATCTCATATTTTGTGTTATTTTTTAAGAAACACCTTAGATAATTGTATTTTGGTTGGACTAAAGAAATATTTGGAGCACAAGTTAATTATATGTTTGCATGCAAACTTTACCGAAAAATCCAAAAATCTGAAAAAATTCGAGGTTTATTAGTTTGGTTTGATTTATAAATTTAAAAATTCGACATATTTGAAAAACCCGAACCAACCCGAGGTTGAAAAACCCAAAAAAATCCGAATCTTATTAGTTTGGTTTGGTTTATAAATTTAAAATTTTTACATAAATAGTTTGATTTGATATTTGAAAAACCCGAACTAACCCGGTCATGTACACCCCTAGATCCACCAACTAGCATCAAACTCTTTTAATCATAACCAATATAGTAATCATCGTGAAACAATAAACTTAAGAGTTGGTGTAGAATGCACGTAAGTAAAAAGATTAGTTAATAGATAATGAGACCTAAAAATATGACATAAGCAAATGAAAAGAGGGAATGAAAGAGACATATAATGATAATAAACACATTAATTTGGAACAACGACCATGTGCTGTTGTCATTACTCATATGTGGATTAATGTACTTTAACATCCTTTTCGATGACGCATCAACCCTATTTTATGCATCTATAATCTTATTTTAATTCAATCTTTTGCTACTTTCAATGTAGTCTATAATATATAATATGTCCATGCGATGCCACCATTATTAGAGTGTAACTTTCGCATATGTACGTAATAAGTGTGTGTATGTAGTACGAATAATATATGGTTAAGCATGTGAATTTCCATAGAAATACAAAAATTTAGCTTATTTCTCTTCTTATTACTGTATGTATGCTCTTTTTTTTTGTTCTAAATAAAAAACGGATCGTACGATAATGGAACAAATTCTTAGCGGGACCCTTTAATTAATTTGACTGTCTCTTCATTTCCAAATAATTTTCTATAAGAAAACGCAAAATCAGGAAGCTCATGAAATTCTCAATATGGACAGACACAGTATTTATCAGGAAAATGATATATACGAGGTCAAAAACATACGTCTTGATTTAATTCATAGATTAATTATTATATATATCAACTGATCTAAGTAAAAACAGAAGAAAAACAAAAGTGAAGCAAATCTGCAGAGGAAGCAATGGAGCTTTAGTGCTAGATGTTAGCACAGCATTTGAGTGTAGCTGGCCTGGTCTCAAATCCGAAGATATATTAGTATGGAAATGCTTGAGAGCTAAGATTTACTAAAAATAAAAAGTTTGGAGCACAAAAATATTACTTAGAATCCATCCTTTTACATGTATATTTAGATTACTAGGCAACAAATGCAATATATATATATATCAATCAATAGAAAATTCTACCCAAGCCCCAAAATAATATGCATAGAATCCCGCACGCCACTCTAACTTGCCTCTCTCACTTTATACAAACACAAATGTATAAATTGCTTTTGTATTTGTATAAAGCGAGAGAAAAATGTATATACAAATTAAATACAAATACATATATTTTCGTCCTATACACTTATAATTATACAAATACAAGTCTTCCCCTGCCCAGTTTTCTTTTGTCTTTCTTTCTTCCTCGCTTTATACAAACACAGTTATACAATTGATTCTTTTGTATATGTATACGGAAAATACATATTAATAGCCATGACAAACTTAAAGTTTGCTATGGAACGCAATTATACAAACTATAACTATAGCATACAAATATGATTTTTATGTTTGATTCCATAGGTAATTTCTAGTATAAAGTGTCTTATAATTAAGATGCACCATTTATATATAATGTGACACAACAAACATATGTTTTACACATAAAATAGGTAATGGTTATGTCTGAAAAAATCCATATTTTGTCTCCCGCATAGAACGTACCCCGATCCCTCGGCCTCCTCCATATACACAAATTGAGTATTTTATTGTTGATATGCTATGGAAAGCAACATTAGTTTGTGTTAGATGTAAAAGCAGCTTTAACAAGCTGGATTTTGGGAAGGTCGGGTGAATTTTCATTTTTAGAAATTCACCATTATATTATTGAGAAAACTTGAAAAATCTATGTAGGTCTTGTTGTTTGTTGAACTCATGAATTCGTTGTTGAGTTCTGATTGGCTACTTGTTAATTTAGATAAATAATGTTGTTAGAAATTTTCACACGGAAAACCATGATAGTGGCAGCCATGCTAGGAAAGATACAAGTGGCCAGTGGGATGGACTAATGATAATTTCAATAGTAGTAAGTATTTTTTTGAATGATGATGACACGTATCACAATCCTATTGGAATGTGACATGAACATGTTTTAAATATTTGTCAAGCATAAACAAGTGTATCGTTTATTAGAAAAATAATGAATGCATTAGCTCTATGTATTAGTAATATCTTGTTTGGTACATTTTTTTCATGCAATAATGTATAACTAATCTATTACTTTATTATGTATTAGGGAGTGTATACTAACACCATGATTAATTTCTAGGTATTAGTAATGCAAATGGATTTAATACATGTATTAACATGGTTAAAAATTCAATTACCCTTCAAAATTCTTTTTACATCTTTTTTTCACCATAATTATAGATGATATTTTTATAAATAAATATTTTGTTACAATGCCTTCTATTTTTAATACATCAAACCAAACAATGCATAAGAAATAATTTGTGTATAACTAATATAAATATAACTAATACAAGCATTATTAATGTAATTATTATTAATACACTCTATTTAACATTATCAGTACTCTACCAAACGACCCCTAAAAGATACTTTTAAAAGGTTGAATGCGTGTGTAAGAGATTGCCTCTCATCACAAGAATTTGAGCTAAGAAGGTAGATTATGCATTCTTACTTTTTAATTTTCTTGACATTGAAAAGGATAAATATGTCATTTTATTATTTTATCACGTAGCTATTATTCCTTATCTTGATAATCAAACAAAACCCTAAACCTTAGGGCTTAATGTGTTAGATTGAAAAAGAAAGAAAAAAGTGAACGAGGAAGAGGATTATAAATATGAGAAAATATATTAGTATTATTCTTGTTTCAATTTATTTGTTTTTTTTAAAAAAATAAATATATTTTAAGCATTTTTATTTATTATTTTTGACAAAATAAATGGTAAAATATTACCGCACCAAGGCAAGAAAGGGTTCTTGTCTCTCATGCGTTGAAACAAATTAAAGTAAACTATATGTTTATTATTTTTTAACCTCCTAATTCCTACTCCTATGTGTTATATTAATTGCACACTTTTGATAGCCTACTCTTTCTGAATCTAAGAGATATCAAATTATCAATTACCATCAATGCAACTTCTTAAACTGTTTTCAATCCTGGCCTTATGGAACTTTTTTCACTTCACTTGTTCCTTTTACACCATGCATCTCAAAGTCTCTTTCATTCTATAACTAGAAAGCAATGGCCCGTGCCAGCATGAGCCCAGTATTATTAAGTATTATTTCTTTTTTTTTATTAAATTTATTTTTACGTGAAATTGGAGAAAAGAAATTTGATGTATCTAAGGATGTGTTCGTTATGTAAAATGTTATTTTTTTAATATTTGATTAGTTAAAATCTTTGCAATATATTTTCTCTAGGAAATATATTTTTTTCCTTTTAAAATGAGGAAATGATTTCTATAATATACGTATGAAAAAAAAAGTTACACATGATATTCTACATTGATAATGTCTTCCTCAGTTTTCAACCACACCTCATCTTTACCCCATAACATGGAGCTCCCCCCATCTTCATCCCCTCCACCACACACATCCCTACCCTCTACCTTCACCTCTTAAATATTTGTCTAAATTATATAAAAATACTTTTAGGATAATAATTATTGCTAACCTATCAAAAACAAGAATATAAGTATATAAGAAACATATTTATTTTCCTAGAAATCATTTCTAAAATATATTTTTAATCTTAACAAACACATCCTAAGTAATTATTAATCATATACTCATAGTATTGCATACTAAAAGTTGAGTATGCTCTCGATCCATGAATAGATGATGATTGTCAAATAATAAATTATTATACTCATGAAAACATTATACCAGTAGATACTTAAAGCGACATTTTATACACAATAGAAAATTACTATTTATATATTAGCGAAAGATGATTAATTTTTTTCAATAGTCATCAATATTATTTTTTTTTACCAAAAACATATTACAAAATAATTTTATTAATTATATTTTAAAATTTTAAATAAAAATATTTTTGTTTACTATTTTTTTCTAAATTTTTAGTACTTTATATTATTATTTAATAATAGAATAATATTAAAAGCAAATAACAAATATTTATTAATTTGTTATTAAACAAGTAAAAAGGAGAAATGGTCAATCAATAAAGTGAAAAGGAAGAAAGAGTATATGCCATGTGTTTATAAATAAAATTTTATTATTTAATTATGATTAACTAATTGCAGATTACTTCAATAAATTATTTAATTATAATTTATCTCCACTCTCCCTTTTACCAATCCTTCATCAAATTCAACTGAAAAATATATGAAGTTAATTAAAGTAGGGTAATTTACACACTTTAAAGTATTAATTTGGGTATAAAACAAATAATTGTCTTTCACCAAATTAAAATGAAAATGGAAAATATATGGGGAAATTAGAGCACAATTGACAAATGTTATGTCAATGTGTCATTTTGGAAAGTTTAGTGGCCCCACAATACTCAATGACACTTCACCTTAGGGCATCATTTGTAATTTAAGAGAAAAAAATGTGACTTCTTTTTAGAGTTATTGATAAGGTCTAAATAAATAAGCATGAGGGATAACCCTTTTAAGCAAGCAAATCTTGCAAAGTGTTTTAAAGATCATAATACCCTCAATTTTTTTTTAAATGACTTAAAACTAACATGTTGAAACTCCTTCTTCAAATATATAGAAATTCATCACCTTTACTTCTTTGTTCCACATCTTTTTTATTTAAGGCTACACAATTTTTAAAAAATTCTTTGTTTAAACTTCATGCTAAATTAACACATGAATAAATTGAAAGAGTACTAAGGTAATAATAAAAAGTAGAGTAGTATATTTGAGGTTCATAATGATTGGTTAGGTGACATGAATAAATTGAGATGAGCAAAATAATTAAGATTTGTAATAATTGTTGCTTCCTCATTAGCGGCAGCAGGTTGTGGGGCCCCTCTTTGTATAACGTCAGCACCCATTTATACTTTATACTCCCATTCCATTATTATTAAATATTAATTAATTAATTAATGACAACCTAAAAAAGATCAACCACATATATTATGTTAAAAAAAGAGCACTAGCTGCGATGACAGAATCCACAAACGAGACTACCACCCAAACATCTATCTATATTTAAAAATATTAAAAAGAAAAAAAGAAATTTAGCCAAATAGAGAGGAAAAGTTTGAAATAAAAAAAGAGTAGTGGGGACCATTCGATAAGGGCAATTCCAAATAAAGTTGGTGCGATGCGGCGAACGGGCCGGGTGCCCTTTTACTGATTAGAGAGCCATGTGTACTGTAATAAATATGACTCTTTTTCCAATTAAAATTATATGAGTAGTATCGTATCGTATCGTCAGCATTCTGAATTCACATTTTAAGGTTGACCCATCTTACTTTTTTCATATCGAGGATGATAATAGTTGTATTTTGATTAGTAGAGCAGCTTAAACAGTAGTGTAATTAGGATGATGTTGTGATTGAATGAGAAAAAAGAGAGTATATATGTTGAAATTAATTACTTTAGGTAGCTGTGGGGGTGAGTTTGATTGGTATATATATTGGAAATTGGAGGCTTAAAAGAGGCAATTGACGGGCTGCCGCATAGCATATATATATACTCAGAGATGGGAAAGGTGCGATACTTTCTCTGTTTCCAAAACCTGAGAATTCATCTGCTTCTTAATTGGTATTTATTAATATGATGAATATAAGAAATTACCTACTTTCTCTCTCTCTCTAATTACTTGTCCATTTTTGAATTGACATATCTATTAGGTCATTTTACCCATTATATCCTCAATTAATTATTTTGAAAAAGACATAACTTCTTGAAAATTGAAAATCTTAAGTTTTTAATTCACCCACTTCATAATTAATAGGGATAAAATGATAAACTCAATATGCCAATCACAAGTTTAATAGAGTTTGGCATGATTGCCACGTTTGTTTGCTATATATACCCTTGACGAACATACCCCGTAATTTCTATATATAGCTGGCTTTAATATAAGACAAGATCGAGATGCACCACCAAACTCAATCTTCCACCAAATCAAACCCCAATACTTATTTTTCTTAAAAGAGACCTTCAAATTGCCTCAATACATTTCATTGAAACATTTTAACGCCATGTTCCAATTGAATACTTCAACTCTTAATAAACTGTTCCATTTAGATACTTTCGCTTCTAATTTCATAACATCTGCTTTCATTCATCTATTCAAATTACATAAATCACATACTTTTAAGGCAAAATTACAATCTATCCCTTAAAAGTTTATAAATACAGAAATCCCTCAAACGGATACAATAATATAAGCGCTGATACATTGATCTGATGTGCGAGATACATTAATCGTTAAGTAAGATACATTACATTTTATATATGATACACTATTCTGATGTACATTTTATACATGACACTAATATGATGCGCGAGATACACTAATCTAATGCGTGAAAATGAGGGATTTTGGAGATTTGTAAAACTTATAGGGGATAATGATAATAAATAAACTAAAAGGTGGGATTTCTATAATTATTAATCACATAAAATATGTCATAGATTTGTTAACTCAACCTTGGTTTTCATCAGAATCCATTTGGTCAATAGAATGATATTCTGAAGAATCTTTTTCCAGAAAATGAAGACTCGTTCCCATTCTTTCCTATTTAATTTACATTTTTCACTGCTATTTTTTTTTTTTTGCTTTTACGGCGAATAGTTTCATTCAATAAACATAAACGCATGCTTATAAATGAGTCATTTTTATCGAGAAATGTTTCTCACATCACCGTTTTACCAAACACACATATTGCTTATATATATTATCAAAAATGTGTTTATATTTCGTTGGTGTAAAGAATATTAGACCATCCAATGAATATTTATAATTAGGATGTCTTAAAAAAGTGAAATTAAAAATAAATTCTTAGTGGACATTTGGGCATAGATTCCAATTTGAAATTTATGAATTAAAGTTGAAGTAGTTAAAAATGAAGTTATGCTTAGTTATAGAGAGTATTTGAATTAATGTTTGAATCATACTTTAATAATAGTGAAAAGTAAGTTAAAATACATGTTGTAAATTGTACGTATTTCATAGCAAACCCTAATTATAAAATAAAAATAGATTAGGTAAAGGAGGGAAGAATAGAAAATAGATAGATACTAAATTGTGGTTCGAGAATCTTTAAATAGAATCAAGAGGGCAGGTAAGCAGAGCATTAGAATATGGATGGTGGGGACCAATCCATAGAGCAGCAAGTGTGCATCTTATTCTATTCTCTCTTCTAATAAAAGTTGGCTTCCGTCAGCAATGAATTTGTACTTGTTGATATATAGAAGGCTGCTCAACCCCACCCTTTTTATTCATTTTTCCATTCTCAATTCCAACTCTTTCTTCTTTTACTTTTCATTCCCTCTAATGTATGTGTGGTCTGAAATGCATTTGTGATTGCAGTTGCAAAACAAAAAAAATTTAACTGATGATGTTTGTGGAACCTGGACTGATTGGGTTTTGGAAGACCAAGGAATGGAAGTTCCTCTTCTTGTTTTTCATATTTAGGCTGCTTTTGTGTTCAGCTCTCAGCTCTCAGGGAGATTGATTGATTGATTTATCATCATTAATATGGAAGATGCTGCCTTTACGCTCCATGACAACAACGATACTACTAGTGATTTTAATGAATTCCTCTCCGACGGATTCTGGCTAGAGACAACAACAACAACAACAACTGCTACTGCTACTGATCAAGCTGGATCCAATTATTTCTCTCCTCACCCCCTTTTATTAGATACTACCACTACTGATCAAATGGATCAACCTACAACCCAATTGCCTCCTCCTAGGAGGTTATGGATTGAACCAAACACTCTCACTCCTACTTCTCCAGTAAAGACCAGATTGGTCCAGGCCATTAAATACCTAAAGAATTCCACAACCCATAAAGATGTCCTCATTCAGATATGGGTCCCTGTCAACAGAGGAGGTAAACATGTACTTATTACTAATAATCAACCATACTTTCTCAACCCAAACTCCTACAGTCTATTAGAGTACAGAAATGTCTCTCAAAATTACGAATTTGCTGCTGAGAAAGATTCAAAGGAGTTGGTTGGCTTGCCTGGACGCGTCTTCTTGAAGAAGCTGCCCGAAGGGACTCCTGATGTTCGTTTTTTCAAACGGGAGGAGTATCCACGAGTTAATTATGCTCATCAGCATAATGTTAGGGGCTCCATTGCTGTTCCTGTTTTTGAAAGTGGCAGTGGAACTTGCTTGGGTGTTGTTGAGATTGTAACAACTATTCAGAAAACTCCAGAGCTTGAAGATGTCTGCAAAGCTCTTGAGGTATTTCTTAATTGTATCCACTCGCGTCTTAAACTTAATTTCCTTTCTCTCAATACTTAGATTAGCATTATAAATTCATGGGTTAGTCGGTACGTGAGTTTTTTTTTCAATTTCCTGAATGTCTGCAATCATCTTCCAACTGTTTCTCATTTCTCCCTTGAACAAATTAAATGGTCATATGGTTCTAGTTCCCACAAATTTTTTCTTCAACTTTGATTGTTAATATCATTGAGGTTTCATCTGACACTTGTGCTTGTAAAGGAACTTATCATTAAATACTTCTTCACTACTTTGTCCCGTAATCGTCCATTCTACTGATTAAGGGGAGAAAATTAATCTTCTTTTTGAGTTCCAAATGGAATTGGTGATTTTACTCGTCTTTGGTTGAACTATTATTCCTTAAGTTACCAACAAAAAGGACTCTAGCATCTGCTACTAATTTTGGGCACCTGTGATTCTCTGCTATGAGAATGAAGTGATCTAAAGAAGCTTTTTGGTCCTTGTAGGCTGTTAATCTTAGAAGTTCTGGTATCTCATCAAATCCTTCCAAAATCAAGGTAAATCAATAAATTAATCTTTCACTTCCTCATTAGGAGCTCCATATTCAGCTTCTGATATTGTAGTTATGATTCTATATCAGGATTGCAATGAGTCTTACCTAGCTGCATTGGCCGAGATTCAATATATTTTGACATGTGTGTGTGATACACACAAGTTGCCATTGGCTCAGACTTGGGCCCCATGCATACAACAAGGTAAAGGTGGGTGCCTGCAATCTGATGAGAACTTTGCTTCCTGTGTTTCAACAGTCGACTCAGCTTGCTATGTGCGCGATCAACATGTGGTGCCTTTTCATTTAGCATGTTCTGAGCATCACTTGCTTAAAGGTGAAGGAGTTGCAGGTGGAGCATTCAATACAAACCAGCCATGTTTTGCTATGGATATTACGGCCTTTAGCAAGGCAGATTATCCATTGTCACACCACGCCAGGATGTTTGGATTATGTTCTGCTGTAGCAATACGCCTTCGAAGTATAAATACAGGGTCGGCTGACTTTGTCTTGGAGTTCTTCTTGCCACTTGATTGCAAGAATACTGAAGATCAAAAAATAATGCTAAGTTCACTGTCTTCTGTGATACAACAAAGTTGCCGAAGCTTACGTGTTGTCACGGATCAAGAATTACAGGAGGAAAAAGAACTCGTGCAACGTGAAAAGGTCAGCCTTTCCATTGGTGGATACCATGAAGAAGAATCAAGAAAACCAGTCTCTTCATCTTACAGGGATCAAGACGCTTCTTCCTGGCTTTCGGAAATGTTGGATGCCCAAAGAAAGGGTAAAGGAGCTGCTGCTGTTTCAGAAAATCACAATGATGAGCAAGAAGAAAACTTTAAGGTCACAGCAACCCCTTGGGATTACACTCGGAGGGAATCCATTCATGCATCTACATTCTCAGAGCCAAACCAAAATTTTGAACCCAAAGGAGGTTCCTTTGATTTTTCTTCTGGTACAGGATCTCATTCCTCAGGTGCCAAGAGAGCAGGTGAAAGAAGACGGTCGAAAACCGAGAAGAGTATCAGTTTGCAGGTACTCAGGCAGTACTTTGCTGGGAGCCTCAAAGATGCTGCCAAAAGTATTGGAGGTAGGATATGTTGCCTAAAACTATATAAGTCCATTCATTTTGTCTACAATGACTACTGTGAATTTGGAACTTTAGAAATATGCAATATCAGCCTTTCATGGCATGATGGACCGTTGGGTAACTATTAAAATGATGCATGGACATTTTCAGTTCTCAGGAAAACTCCTGGAACTGCTCTTTTAGCTTAAAATGACTCCATGCTCTAGAGTTTCAACTATTCTTTTAGACCAATTTTTGTATGGTCATTCTTGATTAATCTCTTCTATTTTCTAGTTTGGAATCTTTCGGACATGCTCATACGATCCTTCCAGTTTTTCATCTTTTGCAGAGTTATTATCTTAAAATTTTAGATTATTTCTATATTTGTCTTTCTTACATTGTGGTGCACTGGTGGGAGAGGTCTCGGATTCGAGCCCTGGGTATGGAGAAAATCGCCATCCCCGAATGGGCCCTTGCGCGATCCGGATTTAGTCGGAGCTCCAATGTGGGCTCCGGACACCGGGTGGGAAACCAAAAAAATTTGAAGTCTCTTCTTTGTTTATACAGTCCTCTACTTTACCTTGAGGTCTCAAATTTGGTGTCTCGAGCACTATCATCTGATCTCATCATTGATTACTTATCAATTTCTTGAAACTTGCAGTTTGCCCTACAACTTTGAAAAGAATATGCAGGCAACATGGAATTACCAGGTGGCCTTCTCGTAAGATCAAGAAAGTTGGCCACTCGTTACAGAAACTTCAACTTGTGATCGATTCAGTCCATGGTGCTGAAGGTGCAATTAAACTCAGTTCTTTCTACACCAACTTCCCTGAACTTAGCTCTCCAAATAATCCCGGGACCAGCAACTTCTCTGCTTCTAAAAACAATGATCATCTGCAGCAAGTAAATACTCAACCTGATGGCAGCCCTGTGACCACCACATCCAAGTCAACTTCTTCGTCTGGCAGTCATAACTCCAGCTCAAGTTTATTCTGTTCCACTGGTTCAAAGAATTTATTTCCTTGTACAAATGTCTCTTCCACAACGGAGGAAAATCCTGGAGGAATGCTAAAGAGAGCACATACAGAAACAGAATTGCATGATATGGGTCAAGAAGAAACCAAGTTTCTGGTCAGATCACAGAGTCAAAAGATCCAAAGCAATCACAATTCTGTGGAACCTCTGTGTCCTTTGCCAACGAGTAGCAATCAGGTCTTACGGGATTCAGGTACATTTAAAGTAAAAGCCATTTTTGGGAAGGAAAAAATCCGTTTCAGCCTGCAATCACACTGGGGTTTTGGAGATGTTAAGCACGAGGTGATGAGGCGTTTCAATGTAGAAGATGTTGGTAAAATCGACCTAAAGTATTTGGATGATGATGACGAATGGGTGCTTCTGACATGTGATGCTGATCTTGAGGAATGTATTGATATACATAAATTCTCTAAAAGGAGAACAATTAAAGTTTCCCTCCACCGTACTTACCGTACCAATCTTGGAAGTTCATTTGGTAGCAGCGGTCCAGCCTAAGTGTTTCCAGATTTGGGGTATATGGAGGATTATTGGCAGTTGCGTGCATGTAAGTAGAAAGAAGGGCTTATTTCACTTTCTTTCTTAGTGTTAATAGTTGATGCGGGAAGATGGCAGATCCATGGTCAATCCGCCACCCTAGCTACATGCAGTTATTTGACATTCTTGCTGATTGCACACTGCATACCCATTGTATCGTCTTTTTATTTTTATTTTTTTATATCAATCAATGGGAATGTAATATAGAACATACAATTAAGAACCAGGTGAGATGGACGTTCAGTCATGCTGATTGGGGCACTATGGCATGGTTCGAGGTGGAATAGTCTTCCATTTCACATTCAATGGGCTGCAGAGGATACCAGCGTAAACGTTTTGGATGATGTTTTTCAGTGTCTAATTATCTACTTTTTCTAAGTTCCAACGTTGTGTATTTAGTAGTTTCAGGAGACTAGACAAACTGATTTAATAGATAGATAGGTATTCAGTTTGTGTATCTTTCTGATTTAACGAAGAAGGAAATTCTGAGGAATGAGTTTTTTTAATAGTAATTTGGCAAAATGTTGTTGGGACATCCCAATTTTTTCATTTTTAACGTGATGGCTCGGTTTAGTTGAATTTTGTTAAGATAATTTACTACGTTAAAATGAATAGCTTCTACTTACACCTAAGACATGAGGTAACATCTAACATGACGGTGATAAATATTGCAACCGCAACTATACTAGTATTGTCTTGGTAACACAATTGGGGCCCGGGCTAGCTACCAATTCCCGAATCTCAGTCGCCCTGTCCACCTTTTTTTTCCAAGTATATATATTTCAAAAGAAAGATTGCTCTTTAGCCATTTACTTAAAAACAAAAATGAATCCCCTATCCGCAGGTAATGTCCATTTTCATGCTCGAGTGCAGTTGCTGAATAGCAAACTGCAATTCATCAGACAAACAATGGTGGTTTTCTCCCGCTAGAAACCTGCAAGCCTTACCATTTACATACACTAAGCTATAGCCAGCTGTAACTTTGACCCCTCCTTCCTTAGCCAGCATTCTCATTTTAGTGGCATCAACCCATGAACGACCTGATGCATACATGTTTGATGCAAGCAGATAGCCAGCAGAGCTTGACGGCTCAAGTTCAACTACTTGAGGGAGGGCAATGGCACCAAACTCATAGTTTTCATAGTTCCTACAAGCACTCAAGAGTGCCCCCCATGCACTTGCACCAGGCTTTAGTCCAACACCTAGCTTTCCTATCAAATTCATTGCACTTTCAACCTTTCCAGCCCGAGCTAACAAATCTACAAGGCAAGAGTAATGTTCTATGCCAGGTTCAACCTCATGATCCCAAATCAACTCCTCAAAAAGAGAGAGCCCTTCTTCTACCAATCCCCCATGACTACAAGCCGATAAAAGAGATAATGCAGTAACTTGGTTTGGCCTCAGACCACAAACTTTCATCTCAGCAAGTAGGGATAGAGCTTCATTTGGGAGGCCAATCATACCATATGCTGCAATAATGGCACTCCAGGTCACAACATTCTTGTATGGAATCCGGTCAAACACTTTTCTTGAAGATCCAATAGAACCACATTTTGAGTACATATCTAAGATCGCAGTTCCCACTACCACATTAGATGCCAACCCTCCTCGAATAGCAATGCCATGAGCCCACCTTGATCTTTTCATATCTGCAGAAAGAGCGCAAGCTTCAAGAAGATTTAACATGGTAACGGCATTGGGCCGTTCAGAGGTGTGGCTCATCTCTCGGAAAACAGCAATTGCTTCGTCAGGCATGCCACAGTGGGTGAAGCCAGCAATCATGGTGCTCCAAGTTACTGCATCTCGTGTTGTCATATTATTAAATTGACTCCATGCATAAGTTATGAGATTGCAACTTGCATATGCATCGATCAAAGAGTTTGTAACCAACTCATTCAACTCAAAACCTTGTCGAAGTATTCTGGAATGTATCAACTTGCACTGGCAAGGGTCAAGGAAGAACTTACATAACTGCAGCAGATTGACCAGAGTCACCTCATCAGATTCAACTCCAGCCTTGCGCATCGAATCAAATAAAGTAAGGGCCTCAGAATGCATCTCATTCTGCACAAGTCCAGACAACAAAGAGTTCCAGGACACGACATTCTTCTCAGGAATTCCCCGGAAAACTCTCAATGAAGAATCAATGTCATTGCATTTAGAATACAAGTCGATCAGAGAGTTGTATACGAACAAATCATAACCCAGACCTCTAGAGATAACTAATCCGTGAATTGACTCTCCCATTCTAATGGCCTTCAATTTGGTGCAGGCTTTGAGTACACTTACCACAGATTGTCCGTCTGGTGGTTTCCCAAAGTCAATCATCCGTTGAAAAAACTCCAGGGAAAGCACTGTTTCGTCCGCACTTTGGGCATAGGCAGCAATCATGACACTCCAAGAAATAATGTCTCTTTCAGTCATTTCATCAAAAAGGTTGTGCGCAAGGTGCATTCCGAATTGAGCATAGAAACTGAGGAGCGAGTTGTGGATGGAAGTAATACTTGAATACCCAGCACGAAGAGTAGAAGCATGGATCGTCCGGCCAGCCTCAAAAGCTGTAAGATTGCGACAAGCCTGAATGACAAGTACAAAAGTGGAGATGTTGGGTTCAAAACCTGCAGCCCAAGCCTGAGTGAAGAAGCATAATCCTTGGGGAGAAGCATCTCGCTCTAATAAGTGGCCATGAATGATTACATTCCAGGAAACTGAATCTTTGTTGTCCATGCAGTTAAAAACAACAAGCGCAGAACCCAAGTCTCCAGATTTAGCATAGAAGTCCATCATAGAATTACCGACGGAGGTGAAAGCTAAGAATCCCTGCTTAACCAGAGAGGCGTGGATAGAGTTGCCGCCGTGGCCGTGTGTAGCGGAGAGATTTAAACATGCTTTGAAAAGGATAGGGAAAACGGAATGGTCCGGCAACTCAACCCCGGTCTTGTTCAATTCACGGTAGTGGAGAAGAACGTCTTGAGATTTGCCATGACATAGTAATTCTCTTAACCTACTACACCAGTTAGAGTTCCAACGGACACGCATTTAGTGTTTACTTAGACAGAGATATGCAATATTATTATGATCACAACTCACTATACTACTCTACTCTTGTTATCTTATACTATACAGTATATATATATATATATATATTTGTATTTTATATTGTTTAATAGGCATGGGATAAACAAGTTTGGCAATGGTTCAATCATAATTTTAATCCAAACTTTGAGGTCTGTTTAGCTTTCCACACAGGAATGTCTGCCAAGTGAAGGTAAGCACAAAGGATCTACAAGTTATTTCTGATGGTCAATATGAAACAGCCAAAACAGTCTAAAATGGACAAACAACCATATGCATCATCCTTCTCAAGTTATAGCCACTAATTTGTTAGCTGTCGAAAAACAAGTACACCCATACAACATCATTAGGGTACTCTGTTGCTTGCCCATGCTCTCCCAAAATTTCTTGATACCAGAAACTTCAAGATTGACTATAGTAAGATTTTTCCCCCTTTTCCGATAGCGCAAGGGGTAAGAGAAACTGATTATAAGCAAAACTAACTTGCAAAAACATGAATTTACTATTCCCTGATGTTACAAAGTTGAAGGTATGAATTATTGAACATTACATATCTAGACCAATAAGCTTTGTACTTGGCAATTGCAAGATCCAACCATGGTTTGTAATTTCCATTGTAGTGAACAACTGCCCCATTTTGTATTTCTGTTTTGTTCAAGGCGGGATCATAGCCAAGACCCAAGACATGCCAGCTCCGATCCAAAGGATGAGTCAAGTTATAGAAAGTTATCAACCCTGGAGGTAAGGTGCCAAGTTTCCAAAGTGTTCTATCCTCATTCTGCAACGGAAAACATAGTCAGCTGAAAGACCACACAAGGATGAAGATTTTCTTAAAATAGCAAATGACTTTTCTCCTCTAACAGAAGTACTCCTGAACATCAAATGCATTACTACTCTTTGCAAGAGCGAAGCTTGCTATGGAAGACTGACTTTTTAAGGCTAGCCCTTTCCAGGTTCAGGAGCAATTTTTGGAAGAAAATCAACTGAATTTCCTCACTTCTCAAATCAAGAGGTCAAGGGAGTAGATAGATGTATTCTAGACATGGTAGATCATAGAAAGAGTTGCAAAAAGCCTGTTAAGTACGCAATCATTCATTTTTCTAGAAGATTGCAATAAAGCTCAACGGAAAATGAGCAATCATGCATAGGGTATGCAACTTTTCCTTTTATGGGGTGAGGAGGCACTGAGAATAACAAGAGCTGCATCCTTGCAACCTAATACAACTATACAATACGATGTTTCTCCAAAACTAGAAATAGAGGTCACAATTGATATAGCTCTCATCATCAATGTACCATTTCATCACCTCTACTCAAAACCTAAACAAGTCATTGTAATGTCCAGAAAACATCATTGATGTCATACAGCCTTCTTGTCTTCCATTTTATATTATTATCCACCTTCTAATTTCCCATTATTCTATTATCTGGGATCCACCATCATTTTGAAGACTAAACAATGCCCAAATTTGAAAAAAAGTCAAATTCTGTCTCCACTTATGAACCCATTTACTCAAATGTAATTAAACTTCAACTAGTACCTTAAAAATCATGCCTGAGACACCAATACCAGGAGGTAGGAAGTACATTTCCTGGCAAATTTTGGCACTTCAGTTTGATTCCATAACATCTATCTACACTCAAGCAAACGATGGTACTTACAGCAATAACTCAAGGTTTCATTCCCATCAGTCTTCTAAAAATACTTCCATTTAATTCTTTGTTTTTCATGATCATGGATCGTTTGGTACGCGGGAAGGGATAATCAAGGATATCCCATAGGATTTTTTTAAGACAAGGAAGCAAGGATATCCCATGGGATTATTTTATCCCACCTTCTATATGGGATATTAATCACACCATTTTAGTACAAATAATGGGATTAAATTATCCCGGGATTAGCTAATACTTCAAACCAAACATGGAATAAAGTTAATCCCAAATTTTATCCTGGGTTTATTATCATTAACCCACATACCAAACGACCCCTAAGCACAGTTATTTTCAATAGTAGTTCCATAGTTCAGATTTTTTATCTGCAGCCTTTTCACCTTATTTGACCATCCAAAGCAGCAGCATCTTTATTTATATAAAATCTAGTTTAGTGCACTAATGTCTTAATTTTCAGTAAAATCATATAAACTTGATTAATTAAAATTAAAATGGACATCAAGGCAATGCCTTTCTAGCCTTATAGCCACCCCCGTAGCAGGTCCTCTTAAACTCGTGAAAACCTATATGAAATTGGGGGAGATGTGTTTGATGGCCCATCGCAAATGTTCTTTTTTATAGCTATATGGCCCTTTTATAACATAAGACATCAGTAAATAAAATGCATAATATCTTTGTAGGGTCATTATCTTCTATACAAACTGTAATTGGCCATAGGAGATCATTTCCTCGTAAAATTGTGCTGAGTTCATGTCATGGAAAACAAATGAAGAAGAAATTGTGAAAGATTCATGATGATAATATAAAAGAATTCAGATAATTGTGATTAGAAGCACCAACTTAAGAATATGTAATATTAACTTACCCTTTCTTGCCAATAATGATATATTCCTGTAATGTTGCGCCTCCTCCACTCCTTTAAATCAAAGACATTCATGCCAAAAGCCCATCCACAGGCATTTGGATCAAAGTTTTCAGATATCTTCGGGTTAGAAAAGTTAAGATATTTATCAAATCTATGGAAGCTTTCTTTGCATGTCTCCACAGCACCATTGACCATCCCTTGTAGGTTGACAGACCAAAGAGGTGTCAGATCCTTCTGAACTACAATATCATCATCCAGAAATAAGATTTTCTCCAGCTTTGGATATACTTCAGGAAGGTAAAACCTAAGATGATTCAGCATTGACAAATACTTTGGGTTCCTATATTTAAGATTGTCGGTGCCAGATGTAAGGGAGTTCGACTGATGTGCCTTGAAATAATACTCTATCATTCTAGCAGATTCAAGCTGACGTAGTACAGGGCAGTAAGTAGAATTTAGCCATGTAAAGTCATCGACATTCTCAATGTGAATTGTTGCAGCAGCAGGAGGATTGACAAGGAACCACATTTTCATAGCTGGGAAGTTCAATTTATCCGTCACTATATGGAAAACGTGCTTTTCAGGCTCCTTCGCATGCAGTATAGTAGAGTTTACAACAACAGATGTGGCAAGTACATTATCAGAAAATATTGCATAATGGAACAGAGAAGGATCTTCAAGCTTTTCCTTGTTCGGAAATTCTCTCTCTTCATATCGACGTATAAAGAAGTCTGTCGTGAGAAGCAAAGGAAGACAATGCAAAGGCCTGGGAACAGTTTTAGCAGCCAGCTGTATCAAGAAAGCACTCCTTTTCTTCAGCATATTTAGACTAGTTTCGGCCGACTGAAGCATGACTCTTAGTTTCCTTGCTAGTGTCATGCAATCGTATAGTTGATCCTTTGCAGCAGCTAAAACATGGCCCATATCCTTTGCTCGGTCAAGTACACTGTAGATAAACCCAATATTAGAGACAAAACCTAACATCTAAACTTCAATAACAAAAACTGGAAAGCACCAACCTTGGTTGAAGTTCAGAATCAGAAGTGGCTTCTCCAATTGCAAGCTGGCTTTCTCTAGAATGATTTATCAAAGAATCATACAGAGAATCTTCATTCTTAGCTTTTGCAATGGTAGCATACGCTCTTGCCATGATGATTTGGTCACGCATAAGTTTAAGGGTAGAGTCAGAATTAGGGTTTTCATATTCTTTCCTCCATATATTGTATTTACCCTTGCTAGTTGTGTCAAGCTCTTTAGCTCGCTCAACAGCAGCGTCTTGAATTTGGTTTTCAATTTCCTTATCTTGTTCAATCAGCTCTGCAGTCCGTCGTTCCCTTCTTTCGTTTCTTAGCCTCTGAAGAACCAGGAAGTATCTATGAATTCAAATGACTGAAAAAGCACATGCATGACAAATGTGGAGATATAAGATTAGCCACCTGGCGCTTGAGTTTGATTGGATGCAGCTCAGATGCTGATTTATGCTCCACGACAACTCCATACTGATTTTTGTTTCCATTAGAGTGATCAATAGTGCCCTCAAGCTTATCCAATTTCTGAGACTTCCCTTCCACTTCCTGTGAACAAGCAGTAAACAGAAGTTGCAGTCTACATCAACAAATTCAAAACTACTATATCCTCATCATTTCAAAGTGTTTTGTCCATTTAATATCACCAAGTAGAGGAATTGTGGAAGTTTGAGAACTGGTCAGTAAACACAGACCTTGGAACTCTTCTTGTGATCACCATCCTCATCACTAGGATACCTCCATACCCATGAAGTTGACAAGTCCTTGGAGTTTATGCTCCTAGTTCTAACAGCACCATTAGCATCAGTATATGTTACAAGGATGTCAATATTCTGCATTAAGAGCAGAAGATCATCATAATATGGTATATATAGATTAAAAGTAAATAAATCTAAAGCAGAAAAGAATTTTCTAGTCATTATATACTGTTTCTATGAAATCAAAACCAGTTGATTACTTTCTCATCAGGACGAGCAGCACTAATTCGACCATGTTCCTGCAAATAAATTTCAGAGTTAATGTCATATAAGGCAAATGGGATGCAAAAATAGAAGACAGTGTTTCATAGAGGCAAAAATCATAAGAGATATAGATAATGGCTTTCAAATCAACTAAATAAACTCTCATTATTCAACATTCAAGTAATCATATTGAGAGCCAAGTGCACAATTTTCTGGTCACTTTTCCTAGCATTATATCAACATTTCTACAAATGCAATGTTAGGAAATTTAAGCTGTGTCAAAAGAGAAAGAAAAAGACAACTCCAATTAAAAGCTAGGTTAACAAAAAAACACTTTCCTAATTTATGTTTAAGAAATAAAAGATCATCCAAGTATATCATCAGATAGTGATGTTTGAATTCTTTCTCTGAGAAAGGGATAATTACTGCACAGCTAATAAAGTACTGGTTGTAACCCAACCAGATTTTCAATATAACAAAAACAAGATAGGTGATGCAGATCTCCAGGATCAGCATAGCTTGAACTGGCACCAAAAAAGTTGCCTAAACAATTACCAGATTTCAGAGGATGAACTCAATATAGGAACTCTAGTTTTGTGCTATAAGAGCAGATGGTGTAACAATATTCTGCAGTTTTATTGGGACATTTTCATGGATTTGAGGCGGATAAAGATGTTCAATATATAGGAATTTCACATGGTAGAAGCATGACTGACACATAGAAACAAAGATAAGTATTATTAACCTTTCTATTAATGCATTGCGGACAATCATATGAGGGGAAAAGACCTTTCAGCTCTCCCCGACTGAAAATAGGAGGAAGAGAAGTCAGGTAACATTGATTAGTTGCAGCAGCAAAATTTACAAAGTATAGAGAAGGAGTGATCTTACAGTGATGATACATTTGACAATTCTACGGGGGAAGGTGCAACCTGAATAAAAATGAGAACAAAGAGCTAAAGTGAAGCTCCAATAATATAATTTTGAATAAAAAACAAGGACAACAACAATTTCGGTAAACCTCTTTCAAAATTACGAGATCCAGGGCGACACTAACACGATTAGTGAATAGAGACTCAGGAAGAAAGAGAAGACCAATTAGATGCGCAACGATATTATTCAGAGAGAAAGATTTACCTGGAAGAAGAAGAAGAAGAAGAAGAAGATTAGCAAGGTAGGGGAGATGAACGATCCTTTAAAACGAGCCTCCATGGCCAACCAAAATTAGAAAGAAGAGACCTCTGACAGTGGGATCAATTATATTAGTATTGCGCCATTTTTGTGCATTCAACCTCAACTCAGCTTGGGCCTTGGCAGATGAACAACTTTCTCTTCTTTTTTTTGTCAATTTTTTAAGAGAGGGACAAATTTCTGCATTTTTTAGCATAACAGGGAACCAATTTTTACATTTTACCATAATATTCCACTTTCGGCAACAATATTCGATTCTCGTCCTTCACGTAATTCAACTCTCCTATTGCTCAGTAAGAGTACTAATACAAATTAGTTCAAAATTAGTTAGTTTGAAGCAGAGGCAGCTCAAACATGGTCTCAAACATGGTCAAAATCGAATGGCTACCCTAATTTTTTTTAAAAAATAAATAAATAATAATAGTGTTTTTTTAAAATTTGTTGAGATGCAAAATTGCATATAATTTTTTTATAATTGATTTCTTTATTCATTAGATTTGACAAGCTTCTTTTAATATTTTTTTTCTTTTATGCGAAAAGTTTACTTTTTCTAACAAGTGTATTCAATATTTTTTTTTTTTTGAAAATATCATAATCTATTATTGCTAAATAATAATAATAAAGCCCCTCAAATTTAAGCGTGTAAGAGCCTTGCAGTTTTTTCTAACCTTGTAGTTGTAGAGAGCCGGCATTGAATACACTATTCACGTTATTGCTAAAATAATGCTACTTAAAAAAATCTTGTTGTATCCTTTAGTAGGTTAAGGTTAATTTATTTGTAGTGCTTTTCATGTTATTGCTAAAATAGTGCTACTTATTAATTCTCTCTTATATCCTTTAGTAGGTTAAGGTCGACTTATCAGTTATTTGTATTGTTTTTCATGTTATTACTACTTGCTATTTTCGAATTGTAATAAATTATTTGTAGGTTAACATCTTTATTGTAATGACCTAAGAATATGAAATCTAGATTTGTTTTGGTATACATAAATAATTTGAATTTAGTCAAACATCAAACATGAGTAGTGTATTGAAGTGCTGATATTGTACATATGAATTAAACATTTAGAAAGTTCTTTGACAAATAATAATATGAACTGTCCATCTAAGTTATCTCAAATGCATACACTCGGATAATTTTGTATCGCATAACGCCACAAAAAGAATATGCAAGTCCTGATTACTTCACTACAACACCCCCTTTAGGATTCTGTTGGATGCCTAAATTCTTTCACAATATTTTATCTAAAAGTTAATTGTATGTTAAAATAAATAAATTACTTTTTGCGAAAGAGGTAACTTGGAATGCCACCTAAATTGAGAAAAATAAAAAAGAACATATCAAAGAGAAACCAGAAATGGATCCATGAAGCAGAGATTAGAATAGAGATGGTGATTCTAGGAATACATATATCTCAAAATTAGAGATGCATCAACTCTGTGTGCAGTGCAGGTGTTGATTGTCTGCTTCCAGTTTCTAACTTCTCATCACCAGGCACACTATCATGCATACTCAACCATATCCATAACACAGGGGACTGGAAGTCTTGAATCTCCTTCAATGTACAAATTAATGAACTCTTTACATATATCACTGAAACAAGCACAACCCAATGCCATACAGAGCCTTGACACTTCATCTCACAAGCTCAGACATCAGGCAACCAAAAAAAAAAAAAACAGACAACATTTGTATTTGGACAACTAAGTTAACATAGCTATATAGTATTATCATATTCATGATGCTCTTCTTGGGAGTGGATAGGCTCGATTTACATCGTTTCTTGGATGAAGTGGAGAACGATGATGCAAAGGTGGCTGACCGTATCTATAAGCAGTCTGATGTCTGGATGTTATTCTAGGCTCCTTGGGTCTTTCATTGGCTGCCTCAATCTGTTCTAGTTTCTCCACTACTTCTTTCATTCCTGGTCTGGTTTTAGGTTCAGGTCCAAGACATGACAGTGCCAGTTGTGCTATTTGAACTGCAGCTCTGGATGGATATCTTCCTTCCAGCCGCGAATCCATCTTGTCCTTCAACTTCCTTCTATCAGATAAATGTGGCTTAATCCATTCAACCAGATTATGCTGATTGCTTGGGCGGTTTGTGTCTAGTGCCCGTAGACCTGTTAGCATTTCCACTAACACAACACCAAAGCCATACACATCGCTTTTCACGTACAAGTGTCCTGTCAAAAAATGACGATACAAGTATGAACATACATTTACTCGGATTTGACTGTATATATGTTTGAACATGTAAGCACAAGATGTGATTCCAGAGAAGTATAACTACCAAGTATAGAAGCCTAACGGACACTAAGTTTACCTGTTTGAACATACTCAGGAGCAGCATAACCATACGTTCCCATCACCCGTGTTGTCACATGTGATTGACTAGCCGAAGGACCGAGTTTGGCCAAGCCAAAATCTGATATCTTTGCATTGTAGGACTGAAATCAAAAGGAATTAAAGAATGTCATGTAATCAGTAACAACCTTTTCCCTAATGTTCTCATTGTTATAGGTCAGCTAGTAAGGTTTTGTCACTCTGAGATCAAGAGCTCAAAACTTAAGGCAAAACATTAAGTCAACCACAAAGGTGCTCAGGGTTTGTGGTGAATGAAATAATCAACTGGGATCAATTTGTGATCTCTCTATTACTTGTGATAAGAACCTACACGACAATGTTCCAGGGGAAAAGAAAAAGAAACATACGCCATCAAGTAATATATTTGAGGCCTTGAAGTCTCTGTAAATGACTTGCTTCTCTGATGCATGTAGGAATGCCAAGCCTCGGGCTGCACCGATCACTATTTGAAGCCTTATATTCCATGGAAGTGGCTGAACAGCAGAGCCCCCTGAGCAAACCGAAGAGAACAAATATGTTTAGGTGGAGAATAAAATAGGCACATTCCTAACTGATTTATTCTAGAAAATCCTATATATCATTGAGAATATACAGCTCATCTCTTACTTCCAAAAAGATGGTTCTCCAAGCTGCCCTTTTGCATAAACTCATAGACAAGCAATAGTTCTTTATCTTCCCAGCAGTATCCCAAGAGTTTGACCAGGTTAGGATGTGAAAGTGTTCCAAGAAAATTAACCTCACACTGCATAAACAAATGAAATGAAATACACAAAGAGCCTTGGGAAAAAAAAAGAGCATCTATACCAGCAATAAAACTAATTTTAACTTGTAATAGTTCCTAGTCTAGTCAATGAGGACAAAAACTGAGTGAAATTTAGTAGAAAGCAATAGCTTGTGGTCGAAAGTTGTTGATAGTAATCAATCAACTAAAGTTAGCAGACGTTCCAATATATATGGATAAAAAAGCAATGAGAAAGTAGAAAGGTGTTTTAGAAACACATCCTCTGCATAACAAAAGCAAGAACAAAGATGGTAGACAATCCATCCACTCTTCAAGTCTTTGTAAACTTTCAGAATGAATTGAAATTTACCTGCCACTCTTCAAGTCCTTGTAAACTTTCAGAATTCAATTTCTTAACAGCAATGACAGTGCCAGTGCCACTAGCAGTCCTGGATGAAGCCCTGTCATCAAGCCAACCCTTGTAAACTTTGCCAAAACCGCCTTCTCCCAGGACGGTATCACTTCTAAAATTTCTTGTAGCGGTCTTGAGTTCGGTAAAAGAAAATGTCCTTAAATTAGGATGCGGTAATATCTGTCCCCGATTTGGATACACCTCATCAACTCCTCCGCCGCTGGCTGCTGAGAATTGGCTATTCCCGGAGACGTTGCTTACAGTTGAGGATGTCGTGTTGCTCGTCGTCTGTGATATGCCTACAAGATATAATAATTTCGATGCAGAAGCACAAGTTAAGAAAGTTATTCGGAATCCGAATAAATAAATAAATCAAGTTGGTACCTGAGCTGAAATGGGCAGTCGTAGATGGGCTCTGATTATTAGAACTGAAACAAACTCCCATATCTCTGATCTCGCATACGTTTTTCTCCAGCACAAAGAAAGAAAGAAAGAAAGATGGGATGGGATGAGATTGAGATCTCTTCTATTCTATTCTATTCTATTCTATTTGCAGCTTCTGCCTCCTCATCAATCGATCACCCAACCTTGTTTGACTTGACTCAAATTTCATTTTTACTTTTCTATTCAATCAACACTCCTAGTCGTAGTTGGTTGTTGTAAATTTTCAACTATGACTTAGTCTTTTCCGCCTCATTCATATCTTACCATTCCATCCCTACTACTTTCAATCATTTCCCTTTTATTTATTTATATCTTGCTTCATTCTCATCTTATAATTCATTCCCATAATTCTCATATAGTATTAAATTTAAAAATTCTCTTTACCTTGGGCGTTAAAATTCTATTATTATTTTAATATGACAAAAATAGCATAGTAATTTTACAGTTAAAGTTGGTAATATGATAAAGATAGTTGTGTAACCTCGTAGATTTAACATTTGGGAAAGGATATAGTCCGTCACACAAAGCAAAATCTGTGAGATTGGAGTCCAATTATTCTCTACATAATTTTAGCCTACCCCGAAATTGAATGTCTACCTTTCTTTATTAATCATCTTTCACAAAAGAAAAAAAAAATAGGAATAATTTTTTATGTTTATGTTGTCTGAAAGGAGAACATTATGCCATATTTAATTGCATAAGTTCAATGTGACCAATTTTCCTACACCTTCAACCCTGACGCGGTTTTGGCCTCTTATTTCATTTTGATGCCAAGTCAAACATATACATTATTTAAATTTGGACAAAAGGAATTCTTTAAAGTTAATTTCCACTATGTATATTCTGAGAAAATTTTATCAATGTCATTTTTTATTCCCTTCCAACTATAATTTTTATGTCTTACAAAATAATATTCATAACAAAAACCTTTTTCTCTAAGTAGATTTTTTAGCTGACAACTTGATATTATTTTAAATGATAAAACCTAGGCTAATTTTAGATACACAAAAAAAAAAAAATTTAGTCATTTAGTTTTAAGTATATCAACCAAAGATGCTATCTCGTCGTTAATAAGAAATGGATCCAAATTTTAAAGTACTGCAAAGAGGTAATTTGTATTTATGTGTGTTATATGAATTAGTTTAAGTGCTCTTGTCAATTAATTATTCCAGAAAAAAAAAACATAATTTCATTTGCAATATTGTTTATCCAAGCATCTAATAGTTGAATCATTTGATTAGTAGGAATATAAAAGTCCATCCTCAAAATTAACAAGAATCTATATTTTCTATACTCAAATTAATTAATCATCCTCATTAGATAATAAGACTTCATTAATTCAATATGATTGAAGACTTAGATTAATATAAAACTAAATGGATAGATTCATTAATATTTTTATGTCCAAAATTAGTCTACATGAGATGAAAAATAAAAAAGTTAGTATGTCATGAGATGCTAATTTAAATTTAAAAGATAATAAAGGACTCCTTATAGAAAATGTCATAAATGAAAGGAGTATAATTTGGCCCCTCATTTGTATTTATATATTAAAAAAAATATAAGAAGCAAATGCGTAATAGAGAAATTGCAAGTCGAGTCAAAGGACGAGGGCGGAGATCGTCAAAAATCAAAATAGAGAAGCTAGCCAGCTAACTCCCATCAATAGACAATAAAATACTATTAAATGCAATAGATGTCTCACTTGTTTTCAAGGAAATTTAGTCAAAGTCTACCATGCCCGGTCTCTTCCTTTTATACCATTTTAATTATTTAACTTTACGTCTATAATGCTAATTTGACTTGGGCCTCATTTTGTTATGTGCATTTACACTGTTAACAACTTTAGGACCTTCAAATTCCAACCTTTCATAGCGTATAATCAAATTTTTAACTTAAATTATTGCATCACATAAATTGAGACAAAGAATATATATTGGAGTTAAATTTAAAAAAATATATTATTTTATTGATTGAAACTTGAAGTTGTGTTTGAACATAAAAATTAGTAGTTAAAGTTTTGTAAGTGAGAATATGAAAAAGAAAAGAAGTCGTAGTTTTTTCAAAAGTTAAAATTACATATATAGTAATCAAGTATGAAATTGAAATAGGAAGAGGAAAGAAAGGCGATCGTTGAATTTTTATTTTCTTACGGGAAAGATGGAAGACGAAACACTTGTTTGGTGTGAAGAGTTTTCTGGTGATACAAAAGAACGTCAGGTAAACTCAATCTTTTTTTTCTTTTGTGTGTGAATTAATAATAATTAAATAAAAAAAGGTAGATGTGTATTTTGAGCATGCATGCATGTTAATTTGCCCAATGTGAATTAATATACTTTTCCACGAATTTGGGCCCTATCAGATATTTTGCTCATGGGTAAGCTTAGGCCCGTTTGGCCATGCAATATGGTATCATGATATGGAATCATGAGATGAAATTGAAGGTTTGTTTGGACATGCGATATGAAATTTTTGTGTTGTATATTTTCTCATAAACATAAAAATCTCATAAGTTGTAAAACTATTAAAATAGCCTCAATTGTTTATTCAATCTTATCAAATAAACAAAAAATTATAAAATCGCATAATAAATTATTACAAAGTTATTTGTTCTCCACTTAAGTAATTATTACAAAAGTTTGTTCAATCACATTGCGCAGAGATGAATGCCTATAATTAAATAGTTCTTTGACATTTTGAGGCTCTGTTTCACTTCCTATGTAATCTTGCAAATGATAGTGTAGTCCTTTGTATGGAGCTAAAAATCCTTTTGTGTTTCGGAAACCAGCATCAACAACATAATATTTATCTACCAAAAATATTTTATAAAAAATTACTAAAAGCATATGTGACGTAAATGAGACAGCTTTGTGTAAATAAATAATATTTATTCTAAGGATGTAATTTAAAGTTACCATGTGGCGGAAATGGAAATTGTGACGTTGGTTTAACAAGTGCATTCTCAAGTACTTTACTATCATGTGCAGTTCCTTCCCAACCAGCAACAACAAAGGTAAATCGCATATCAAAATCACAAGCACATAAGACATTTTGTGATGTTCTTCCTTTGCGATTACGATATGCTTGTTGCACCACTTTAGGAACCTCTCCTTTTATATATGTTCCATCAATCGCACCAACTCAATCCTACCAAATAAAAAATACATCAATATTAGTTTAGTGAACATAAAATAAATTGGAAGCATTATAGAATGCACTTTATAAAAATAATGTTTGTAAGAGTAATAAAAATAGTGCTTCTAAGACAATGCAAAGTCATAAAATAAATATTATCTCTTTAAACAAAGTTGATAGGAAATATGTAACTAAATACTAATAACTTACACATAAAATATAATTGTGCACTTATTAAGGCCATAAAATAAATTTATCAATGTGATTGAAATTTTACCTTAAACCAAGGCCAAAATCGAGTATTATGTCGAATTTTGGAATGTACACCAGTCATATTTTTTGGCTGTATAAATGTTGGTGTCACCTTGCTAATTGCCTCAGCAACTATTTTAACATGCCGGTTAATTATTTAAAGTGAATGTTGAAAAGTTTCACTTGCCGAGCGTTGACTATCATTTCGTGCAATGATGGTTAGAAAAATACCCAAAGCCTCCTCAATTTGAACCCGCGTGGTCCGATGCTCAATTGGCAACAAGTTATTTTGTTTGATAAAACTAACAAGCTGACAAAATGTTTCGGTGAGAATAATAAATTTTAAAAAGTAATGATGTGATTATAAATTTTATTTACATATGAAACAAATGGTTAGTAGATATAAATATGGGGTTATTTTAACAAAATATAAACTTATGGATCAATTATTGTATTAAAATATCTCAAATCATGATATGGAATCACCATATAATTCCATATCATGGTTTTTGGAGAATATGGTATCACCTCTCATGATATGGAATCAGCGTAAAATCACATGTCCAAACACTGATTCCATCTCACAATACTATATTGTGATATGGTATCGCATGGCCAAACGCCTACTTAGACTTGTATATCATCATCATCATGCATACGCTTTCTAGCAAATTCAACAATCAAAACTATCTACTTTTCCTTTACTAACAATCTCTATTTCTCTAAAATAGTTTTTTCAATATATAATATAGGCCAAACACATACACAACCCCTCAAACTTGCCCTTATTTTTCATTTTGGCACTCCAACTTAGCCTTGTTCCATTTTAACCCTTAAACTCCATTTTTTCTGTACCATTTAAACACTAATACTATTTTTTATGATTTTTTATTTATTTATGTTCTTCAATTACAATTTTTTATTTTAAAAAAATAGACGTGCGTCTGTTAATTTTCGTAAAAAAAAAATTAAACATTCGATTAAAATTTTCAAACAATAATATTATTTTTGAGAGTTTTCTGTATTTTTGCATGAAAGTAAATTGACGAAAGTTCTTCGATTTTCTTTCTTAAACATTCAATTAAATAACACTACTTATTTATTATTTCTTGTCATCTAGGCTATCTAAATTTAACGCAAATACTCACGTTTTATTTTTAATATAAATCAATACGAATAAAAAAACTCATATTCAATACGAGTAAAAAAGACTTGTTCATTTCTAATAACACTACTAAAAATGTTAAAACTCAACTGACTTTAATTTGTTAGATTGTCAGTGATTTTTAAGAAAGAAAACCAACACAATTTATCGGTTATTTTTCACATAAAAATACATAAAACTCTTAAAAAGAAATTATTTTTTAAAAAGAATTATTTTTGTTAATTTTTATTTTTTTAACTAAAATTAACTGACATGTGTCGATTTAAAATAAGAAGTTGCAATTGAAGAATATATATAAAAATAAAGAAATCATAAAAAATAGTATTTCGTGTTAAAATGGTACATAAAAAATGGAGTTTAAGGGTTAAAATAGAACAAGGCTAAGTTGGAGTGCCAAAATGAAAAATGAGGACAAGTTAGAGGGGTTGTATATGTGTTTGGCCTATAATATATGATCAAATTAATTAGTTTTATTCCATTCATTTCTCCAAAATTCAAATTCACTTTTGATTTTTCATTTCGGAAATTTATTTGTTCTACATATACATCAGATTAAAAGATTCATATTTTGAGGGGGGGAAACAAAACAAAGAGAGAGATTGATAATCTAAAAAGTAAAATAGAGATACACATAAAAATTAATTAAAATAGGAAGTAGAAAATCATGTCTATTAATTAATAAAAAAAATTAAGTAATTGGTTTTTTTGGTCGAACAAGGATACATATATTAAGTAATTGTTTTATATATACTAGCCTTTAAAGATGAGGTATGCCTTAGGCCCCAAAATTGAAGGGCCTAATTTTTTAGTAATAATAAAATTATCTTAAACTTTTTTTAACCAAAAAAAAAGAATGTTTTAATTTGTTTCGAAACATTAAAGAATGTTTCTTTTTTATGGATCAATTTTTAAATGTAACTTCCACATGATATGTTTAAGATCACAAGATTAAAAAATATTATGTTTAAGATCACAAGATTAAAAATATATTTTGGTATATATATATCTTTAGTTTAAGATCATAAAAAATAAGACTTTTTTTATTAAAAAAAAAAGAAATAACTTGAATCTCAGAAATAAAAAAAAATAATTAAAATTTAGGCCTCCAACTTATTTTTGACTTTAGGCCACTAATTAGCTTGAGCCGCCACTGCTAGTCTAGTATAAATGATTTTCACAAAATTTCAGCTTAGCTTGTTATACAACAATGATCCATCTGTCCTACTCCAACGTGAAACAACATAACTCGACAGACGGACAACACAATAAAAGTAGACTCTATAATATAATACCATCGACTTCACACAAATATATTAACTCCTAACTATGCTTGGTCGGTTTTATTTGAGCACGAGCCCAGTTTTTGTGTATTCTGATGTCAATAAAATAATAGTAGTATTAGACTGGTAAATATATTATCAATTGTACAATCACAAATATTACTTCCTTGCTAGAGGGATGTAATTGATGTGTGCTAGCAAAGATTTATCCCCTTCAGTATCGTTTCCTTGCTTCTTTCACTCTTGACTGCAACAAAAGAACAACAAGAAAGAAACAATATTATGTTAGATAAAGCATAGTAAACATTCCTCAACTAATAAATACAATAGTTTGATTGGGAAACAATACTACGATCAATTCACTCTTGAAAGCAACAAAAGAACAACAAGAAAGAAACAATATTATGTTAGATAAAGCATAGTAAACATTCCTCAACTAATAAATACAATAGTTTGATTGGGAAACAATACTACGATCAATTCACTCTTGAAAGCAACAAAAGAACAACAAGAAAGAAACAATATTATGTTAGATAAAGCATAGTAAACATTCCTCAACTAATAAATACAATAGTTTGATTGGGAAACAATACTACGATCAATTCACTCTTGAAAGCAACAAAAGAACAACAAGAAAGAAACAATATTATGTTAGATAAAGCATAGTAAACATTCCTCAACTAATAAATACAATAGTTTGATTGGGAAACAATACTACGATCAATTCACTCTTGAAAGCAACAAAAGAACAACAAGAAAGAAACAATATTATGTTAGATAAAGCATAGTAAACATTCCTCAACTAATAAATACAATAGTTTGATTGGGAAACAATACTACGATCAA